>MU224803.1:510461-520873 GCA_018584345.1 Thuja plicata | reverse complement strand
TATATATATATATATATATATATTGATTTTAATATTTTTTTTTCTCCCACTAAAACTGCTATGTTGCTGAAAATGTCATTTTCAAAAAGTTCCATTGACTTCATAGGGCATAACTTTTTTTCTAAAATAGATATCAATACACTTCTTTCAAATTTGGTTTTGTAAAAGCCATATAGAGGGAATCCAATTGGTTTGATGACATTATGCTGATTATTATATATTTTATGAATGTTTTAAGTAGCGTAAACCGTAAGTTTGACATACCTTAACTGCATAGCTTATAACTTGTTGTGTATTTATCAAAATTCTTTTTTTTTTTATAGAAAGTAGACTCAAAGCCAGAGGCTAGTGTTATTTTCCAAAAAAAAAATTATTTTTTCTACTATTTTTCATTGAACATCAAACATGGAGGTTTATTTTCGATAAAAAACCTACATTTGATACACGTCACAAAACGTAGACCTAAGTTGAATTCAAAAATTGTCAAATCTATATTCGTTAGAAAGCTAGTTTAGAGTACTTGTGCGATGCAAAAGAAAATCTCCATATTTTTCCATTTGAGTAGAGCTCTTGAGCCCCGAATCCATGAAAACTACAGATTTCTCTTAACCTCTGCAAATGGCCAAGATTTTATGGGGTTCAATAGAGACTACTTTCGATATAAAGTAGTTTCGATCGAAACTATTTAGTGATCAAAACTACTTTCTATGAAAATTACTTTCATGATTTGGTGTTTGTTATCCATTTAATAAAGCATTTTTGATTGAAATTTTCAATTTTGGATAGAAAGTCAGAGATGAATTTTGATAGAAACCTATGTCGGCCTATTAGGTGTTGTTCCGGGTTCATAACGATTACATATAAATAAATATATGTTTTTGTCATCTTATTAATTCAAAAGTTTCAAAATTATTTGCATTTTGGAAAAGGAAGTCAAAATAATGTTATTATAATAAATCAAAGTCTTATTTTGAAACAAATATAAAAAAAAGGATCTAAATTGTTGGAAATGAGTTGAGTAACTAAGAGGGGAGGGGTGAATCAGTTACGATGAAAACAAATCCAAGTGCCTTAGATGTCTTAAACAAATTTAACAGTGTTTCTCTATTAACATAGGGGTGATCCTACAATAGTGGATTACACTTTTTTGCCTATATGGAAAGTTAAGTCTACATTTTGAAAGAAACTTTCAGATTCAGCTGCATATTGTTGTTAAACCGTTTGAAATCGGAAGATGAAGTAAACTAGAGTCTTTTAGGATTTTCTGTCTAGATTCTATATATATATATGAATTGATTTTAATAGTTTTTTTTTCTCCCACTAAAACTGCTATGTTGTTGAAAATGACATTTTCAAAAAGTTCTATTGACTTCAAAGGGCATAAATTTTTTTTATAAAATATATATCAATACGCTTCTTTCAAATTTGGTTTTGTAACATCCCTACAGACGGAATCCAAATGGTTTGATGACATTATGCTGATTATTGCATATTTTATGAATGTTTGAAGTAGTGTAAACCATAATTTTGACATACCTTAACTGCATAGCTTATAACTTGTGTATTTATAAAAATTCTTTTTTTTTTTATAGAAGTAGACTCAAAGCCGGAGGGCAGTGTTATTTTCCAAAAAAAAAATTCTTTTTTCTACTATTATTCATTGAACATCAAACATGGAGGTTTATTTTCATAAAAAAACCTACATTTGATGCACGTCACAAAACATAGACCTAAGTTGAATTCAAAAATTGTAAAATCTATATTTGTTAGAAAACTAGTTTAGAGTACTTGTGCAATGCAAAAGAACATCTCCATATTCTTCCATTTGAGTAGAGCTCTTGAGCCCCGAAGCCATGAAAACTGCAGATTTCACTTAAACTCTGCAAATGACCAAAATTTTGTCGATTTCGATAGAGAATACTTTCGATATAAAGTATTTTTGATCGAAAATACTTTCTATCAAAGTTAATTTAATGATTTGGTGTTTGTTATCCATTTACTAAAGCACTTTCAATCAAAAGTTTCAAGTTTCGATAGAAATTCAGAGATGACTTTCGATATAAACCTATGTCAGCCTATTAGGTGTCGTTCCAGGTTCATAACGATTACATATAAATTCATATAGGTTTTTGTCATCTTATTAATTTGATAGTTTCAAAATTATTTGAATTTTGGAAAAGGAAGACAATTTTGCAAATTGTGATGGGAAATAAAAAAGAAGGCTAAATAAGAGTACACGACATTATTCAGAAGTGACTGAACAAAGAGTACATGAAGAAGCTTCGGAAAAATATTATCATAAGAAATAATCTCTCTCTCTCTCTCTCTCAATGATTATTACTTGTCTTAATGAAATGTAAGCATGATATTGAAATATCCTAATTTGATAAAGAAGACCTAATTAGACCTATTAGGACATAATTAGACCTACGACCCTAAACCCTACCTAATTAGACCTAAGACCCTAAACCTTAAACCCTAAACCCTACCTAATTATACCTAAGACCCTAAACCCTAAACCCTAAACCTTACCTAATCAAACCTAACACCCTAAATCCTAAACCTTACCTAATTAGACCTAAGACCCTAAACCCTATAAATCCTATGTAATTAGACCTATATTAGGACATAATTAGAACTAAGACCTAATTCTAGACATAATTACATGACCTAATTAGATCCAATTAGGATCCAATTAGACCCAATTAGGACCTAATTACATCCAATTAGGACAATTAGGGCAATTAGATCCAATTAGGACCTAATTAGAACCAATTAGATACAATTAGGATGTAATTAGATCCGATTAGATCTAATTAGGACCTAATTAGACCCTTTAAAACCTAACTAGACCCTTTGGGACAGGTAAATAGATCCAATTTGGATCCAATAAGACCCAATTAGGACCTAATTACATCCAATTAGGACAATTAGTTCCAATTAGGACCTAATTAGATCCTATTACCCTTTAGGACCTACTTAGATCCAATTAGATCATCTAATTAGACCCAGTTTGGACCAAATTACATCCAATTAGGACCTAATTAGATCCAATTACCCTTTAAGACCTAATTAGATCCAATTAGATCCAATTAGGATCCTATTAGACCCAATTAGGACCTAATTACATCCAATTAGGACAATTAGGATAATTAGATCCAATTGGGCCTAATTAGATCCAATTAGATCCAAATTTAGGACAATTAGATCCAATTACGACAATTAGATGCAACTAGATCCAATTAGAATGTAATAGGACCTAATTAGATCCAATTATACCCTTTAGTCCACCTAATTAGACCCAATTAGACCTATTCGGGCCTATGATAGGTTATATGACCCCTTAAGACCCCATTAGACCCACTTAAACCCAATTAGACCCTTGGTTATACATGTCAGACCTTATTGTACCTATTAGAATGCACTTAGATCCAATTACACCATTTAGGACCTAATTAGACCCAATTAAACCCTTTAGGACAGGCAATTAGGTCCAGTTAGATCTAATTAGAACCCAATTAGGACCAAATTAGATCCAATTAGGACAATTAGATCCAATTAGGACCAAATTAGATCCAATGAGGATGTAATTAGACCCAATTAGATCCAATTAGGACCTAATTAGACCATTTATAACCTAATTAGGTCGAATTAACCTTCAGGACCTAATTAGATCCAATTAGACCCAATTGGGACCAAATTACACCCAATTAGGAGAATTAGGACAATTAGATCCAATTAGATCCAAATTTAGGACAATAAAGATCCAATTAGGACAATTAGATCTAATTAGATCCAATTAGAAAGTATTAGGACCTAATTAGATCCAATTATACCCTCTAGTCCACCTAATTAGGCGCAATTAGACCTATTTGGACCTATGATAGGTTATATGACACCTTAAGACTCCTTAAGACCCCATTAGATGCACCTAGACCTAATTAGACATATGGTTGTACATCGTAGACCTTATTGTACCTATTAGGAGGCACTTAGATTCAATTAGACCCTTTAGGACCTAATTAGACATAATTAAACCCTTTAGGACGTAATTAGATCCAATTAGGACCTAATTAGACCCAATTATGACCTAATTAGATCCAATTATGATAATTAGGACAATTAGATCAAATTAGGACCTAATTAGATCCAATTAGGATGTAATTATAGATCCAATTGGATCCAATTAGGACATAATTAGACCCTTTATAACCTAATTAGACCCTTTAGGACCTAATTATATCCAATTAGACCCTTTAGGACCTAATTAGATCCAATTAGACACTTTAGGACCTAATTAGATCTAATTAAACCCTTTAGGACCTAATTAGAACTAATTTGATCCAATTAGGATCCAATTAGACCCAATTAGGACCTAATTACATCCAATTAGGATAATTACATCCAATTTGGACAATTAGGACCTAATTAGACCCTTTATAACCTAATTAGACCTTTTAGGACCTAGTTAGATCCAATTAGACCCTTTAGGACCTAATTAGATCCAATTAGACCTAATTAGACCCTTTAGGACCTACTTAGAGAAATTAGGACCTAATTAGATCCAATTAGGACAATTAAGACACTTGTAGATCCAATTAGGACCCAATTAGACCCTTTAGGACCTAATTAGATCCAATTAGGACATAATTACACCCTTTATAACCTGACTAGACCCTTTAGGACCTAGTTAGACACAATTAGTCCCTTGAGGACCTAATTAGACACAATTAGACCCAATTAGACCCTTTTTTTTTAAATAAATAAATATTTAAATGTATGTAGGAAATTCTCAAGAAGTACAACCTTATGAAGTTGGAGAAGGGTCATCACAAGGTGAATAAGCCCAACCTTTAGATGTTGGAGAAGGCTCATCGCAAGGTCAACAAGCTCAACAAGTACACACATCTCTCTCTCTCTCTCTCTCTCTCTCTCTCTCTCTCTCTCACACACACACACACACACACAATTTAGTCTCTTAGTACAATTAATTATGCATTTTGTGTCTTTCCCCTTAAGATGAGATATTAAGATAATTTTTTATTTTATTTTCAGCCCAAGTACAAAAACAAATTAGAATATTATTCTAGCCCAAGATTTGAAGAGAAAAATTAATTGTAAAAGCATAGATCATTTATTCGAAATGGATGTGGAGAAATTGAGAGATTATGCTAAACAACCCATAAATACTACTAAGAGGGCATTGAATAAAAAGTCTAAGGAAATAATTGCACAATTTGATAATCTTGATACCCTTGAAAAAAACCAACTATTATCAACTACACTTCTTAAAGATGTGTTAAAAGAGCTATTAAATTTGTTGGGTGTAGATGCAAGCTTGAAAAGGACAAAAATGTCTGACATACAAAAAAACATTGTTGAAAGTGTTAAGGAGGGTTTTCATTCCATTGGGAAAACAACTAGATCTGTAGATAAGTCTATTTCACGAAGAGTGATGCTGACATCTATTTTAAATAAAAAATATGTCCCAAAAAAGATAAATTTCTTCACTTTCATCGCATATCAGATCAGTAGGAAGACACTAGGACATAATTTTAAAAGGAGAATTAGTTTGGATGATACTACATTGGAAGGTAATTGGGCACTAATGTGTAGAGATTTACACTCTGATAGGATTAACGAAATAGTTAGGAACTTGGTTACGACATTTTGGACTGATCATGCTCGTCCTTCACCAAATAGAAGAGATGTTATCAAGAAGAGGACTAGGCCTAAGGAGTATTTGCAGCACACAAAACATTGGTTGGAAAACACACAAAATGAATTGTATCTCTCATTTTGTAATTCAAATCCTGACGTTAATATTGGACAAACAATGTTTGAAAGATTAAAGCCATATTTTGTAAAGATAAATAAATGTTTTGAAACTTTTTGTCGTCGATATCATGTTGAATTTGATCTCTACTATCAAGGGTTCATAAAGATGATAGAAGAACATGATGACTATCAAAATACTTTTCCAAAACATCCAAGACAATTCATAGCATCAATATTATGTAACAAATAAATTGATCATGAAATACCTAAAATAGATTGCATAGGAGGAACTTGTCAAACATGCAGGGATTTGGCTAAATTTCCTTTGAGAGTCAAAGATAATAACATGATGAGGATGGTAAAGTGTAAGAGTTACAAGTACATAAATTCTGAAATAAAAGTTGGGAAAGAGTCAACAAGGTTGGAATATGTAGAGGAGGAGATACATGCTGCAATATTTATGGAGAATTTTCACAAATTAATACAACCATATATGCGTCATATTTTTTTTGCTAAATGGAAAGCAAAACAGTTCCAAATACTAAGAGAAAATTTTCCTATTGGACTAATTTTATCGGTTGTTGACTTTGTAGAAAATTACTCTTTTGTTTCTCAAAAAAAACTTCAAGCAGAATACTACTATACAGAGCAAGTCACTATCATGGTACATATTTCTTATCGACATGCACAATTAGATTTGGATGGTGTTGAAAGTACATATCAAACACAGGTCATAAAGAAAGAATATCACTTTTACATTAGTGATGATAAAGAGCATGACATACATTTTGTTGAGCATTGCTTTAAAACATTTTTTGGATATTTGTAAAACAAAGGCATAAAAATTGAAAAGCATTTTGTTTGGTCAGATGGATGTGAAGTACAATTTAAATCAGCAAGGCCATTTTATGCACTATGTAGATATCATCGATACCAAATGATACCACATCTTTGGAGTTTCTTTGAGAGTGCACATGGAAAGGGAGAGCATAATGGTGCAAGAGCCTGTATTAAACGTGCTTTAAGAAAGTATTAGCTGGACTATCAGGGATATCGTATAAGTAATTCTCATGATGTAGTTGAGTGGTGCAAGACACATTTTGAGGTTCCAACTCAGGATCACACAACATCATGTTTGGATTGAGTCATACCATTCAGAGTATTATCGGATATATCAGGTATAAATGCAACATCACTTGTTTTGAAGTTTAAATTAATGTACATGTGCTTTAAATTTATTTCAATTGAATTGAAGAACACCAGTGTATATATATATATATATATATATATATATATATATATATATGATTAAATAAGTTGTCTTAAATTTTTACATGTATGTGTCTTGTTCAGGTGTTGATAGAAGATCAATCCATGGATGCAAGAGGGTAGAAAAATCAAGATCCCTACATTCAGTTATGAGTACATATAGTAATGTGTGGTCATTGTACACTATAGATTACTCATGCTTTTGTTATGACTACATTTCTGAAAACCATGGTGAATGTATCAACCAAAAATGTGGATATGTTAATGAATGGAATGTGGTTCCACTAGATGTTACTAACACAAATGATGAGGTCAAGAATGAAAGCTTTCATGACATTTCATTGATTTTAACCGATTATGACCATATTTTAGGTTTGATCAAAATTGGTATGTGTCCATGTAAATAGCGTTCTTATTTACTATTCAATGTAGATGTTTAATTTATATTTAGAGGTTCCTCAAATTGAAAACATATTTTGCAGGACATGTTTTTGCAGTAATAGCAGAGGCTGGAAATGTGGAATGTGTTAGTTACTATTTATTACATTTCACCAAGGAGAAGATGAAGCTAACAAATATTGAAACCAGCGATGAAATTATATTTCCAATAGGTTAGTAATGTACATGTTTGTGTTTAATTTATTACAATAGAGGTTTAAATTACGATGTAATTATGTGTTTATGGTTAATTTCACATCTATATATAGTGAATGGAGGTTTTCTTAACTCCATTCTTTCCTACTGGTGCCCATGTAGTGAATGGAGCAATTTTTTAAAATTTATTAATATATCTCAAAAAATCTTAAGGATGTGCATTTACTTTAATGTTTTATCTAGTGAATTAATTCTTGGTCATGTGGATACTTATTTAGTTGGAATATGAATGTGTAGATCTAATGCATGTTATGTAATTACTTAATTCTAGGATATAATTTTCCTTAAATACTTTTAAAATTAGGATCAGTCATATATATTAAACACATACATAAAACTTGTATTTAAAATCATGAACTAGACATCATCATTTAAATCATAGGTCAGGTACATTTAATAAACAAATGTATAGGTCAGTTTAACTATATATAGACTGAAAGTATAACATAAAACATAGAGATCAAGTACACATATATAACACATACATACATGTTTAAGATCAATGAATCACTATGAGTACACATGTATCTAGAGTGAAAGTATAGATTATAATGAAATTATATAACACATACATACACATGAAACATCAATCATAGATCAAGTATGTAAAGATCAATCATAGATCAAGTATGTAAACATAAAACATAGAGATCAAGTACTGTAAGCTCATGAAACATGTGTCAATCATGTCAAACATAAATCAAAGTGTACAAAACATATGTCAATTGACTCTGAGTAGATATAAATGAAATAATACAACATAAAAAATATGTATGTATGTAATATGTCTAGATCATATATGAAAGTGCCTAGGACTCATCATGACGACTCCTCACTAAGCAGTCATGCCCAGAGTGACTATCATGTTGTGAAAGATGTGCAGATCCCTACAGAAAAGGAGAAATATATATATATATCTGTGTGTGTGTGTGTGTGTGTGTGTGTGTGTGTGTGTGTGTGTGTGTGTGTCTGTGTCTGTGTGTGTGTGTGTGCACATCTTTTTACTTGTTTGAAAAAATATTACAAGAAAACATGTTATAAAGTGTGGAAAAACATGTACTACGCGTGTACACACATCAATAAATTAAAACTCACCTATCCACTATTGATGTCATCATCGAGTGAGTCCCGATGATGTACACGATTTGTGCTCAAAGAAGGAGTAACAAGAGGCCTATCCTGGTAGAGAAAAAAGTAAATTTACATGCACATCTAGATGAAATATTGAAAATTTTTAAATAAATTAAATTGTAACATTAAATATATATATTATGATAATTTATACCTATGTAGATGGTGGCATGTGATAGTACTCAGACTCCCTATCCTTGATCCTATCAACCAATATATCAATATTGTGTTGTGTCTAGTCCAGGCTAATCTCTACATCAGCAACATACATAGACTGCACATGTCTCTCTAATGATGAATGCAAGGAACTAACCAAATGACATGACATGGAAGCCATATCATCATGTGTCAAATAATCTAGGTAACCTGTAGTGGTCATGCTGAAGTCAACATCCTCAAGGCTAACATAAAAAAACTGGTGCCCTGCACTGACTGAAGGGTATGTACGTCATGCCTCTCCCTATGCAGCAATAGAGTGGTTAGTGGGTGGATCCTCATGAGCACTGCCACTATGGCCACGGTCTATGTTAGAATGAGTTGGTTGGGCAAATCTTATACTACCTACATGAGCTCTAAAACTTGATATGGGGATATCACGCTCTACTACAATAAATGCATAAGCATCCAACAGATCCTCAGCCAAGCTAGACAATGTGACCCATGTCATCTCTCCTATAAGTCCCTCTAGGAAAAACTATGAATGCATCCCCACTTCAGTATACATGTCATGTGCGACCCCACTAGCGGATGCTCCAACTAATGATTTGGAGTGTCGTTGAGACATTAAGTACTGACCAACCTGATTGCTCAATATGGATGCAACAGCTGCTACAATATCCCCCACACTATCAATCACACCTTGAATCTGGGTGCTACAGATAACATCATCTGCAAGAGGAGTAAATGAAGGAGCTATCACAGGTGCCCTCTGACCAACAATGGCCCAGTGTACTAGCCTCTCACGATTTGCTCGACGATAAGCATCTCTATCTGCAATTCTACCACACCCCTCTCCTAGATGTCTGGGAAAATCAGTGTAATTAACTTCCATCCCTAAATCAACCTCAACATAAATCTACTGTGCAAAGAATAATAGAATCTGGTCATTATTTGGATAACGACCATCAGCAGCTAGAAATTGTGGGTATATCAATGAAAATATGGCAGGATCATTACACCTCATAACCTGATATCCCTTCACATACTATATCTCTCCATAAGATGGAAAAACTTCCCTTTTCAGGGTCCCTTTAGGCACTAAAGCCTGTACCTCCTTGAGAGAAAGACCAGAGCCAACCTCTTGTCTCTTCCTCTCAAGTATGGCCACTATAATATCTCGGCCATAGGGAGCGGTACCATGAAGGTCATCACTAATATTAATCAATCTATGAAGTATAGATTGACATGTGTTCTTATAAACAACAGACCTAGTAAGATTATTAATGGAATCTTGCAACCTTTGAATTTCTCTATTAGTGCTTGTAAATAGTTCCTAGGGGGAAATCAGTGCATCTGCCATGTGTGATCTGTAATAATATGCCTGATATATATATATATATATATATATGTATATATATATA
>MU224803.1:474381-499076 GCA_018584345.1 Thuja plicata | reverse complement strand
AGATTTCATTTTCATGCATTTGAATCTCTCATTTCATGGTGTATTTGCAATAGACACAACTAGGTCAATCTGAGGGCCTTCATTTTACATTTTTACACATCCATGACTAGAGAGCTATGGATCAATACTTGAGGCCCCATTCTTGAGCAACCTTGAATGGAATGATTCATAGAAGTGTGACAAAATTTATGCACACAGAAGTCTACATGATTGGCAATGATGGTCGCCCAGTCGAAGGTCTGACTGTAGGTGGTGATGTAGTAAAGGAAATAATACATCCATGCTGAAAATTACCTGGCATGGGGATCTCCAAAGAGCCTGCACAAAAACATGATTCCCACTTGTTTGCAGTCCTTGAAGTCTCCACAGAGAATCTCAATCTTCATCTTCTTATTGTCCCTTCTCAGGGACTTTAGCCAGTGAGTATTGAGATGATGACGGGCGAGAGTGGGAATTTATTCAAAATCCTTCAAGGAAACAAACTGGGAGATAAAAATGGCTCCCTTGAATTGGGGGATTCCTAGCCTCGAAGAAAAAGTGGTGGCATCTAGAGTAACAATGGTCATTGGGTAATTCAGTGGTAGAGAATCGACAAGAAAAACAACCCTGGTGGGAGTATTGTAGTGCCTCACCAATTTAATGATCAATTCTGGTGCTTGCAATGATCAAGGGAACATGTATCTTTGATGATGCCAGAGGCGGCCACATTCATTGCCATATCATCTCAGGAAGCCTTCAGTTGGTACATCATTTGGAAAAGGCCCTACAATTCAGTCCATAGTCCGAGATCTATATCTATGATATCCTACTTCTTGGAGTCCACTTTGGGCCCCGCAAGAACAACCTGCCTCAAGTATTTGGATGTTAATGGAAGCTTGGCCAGCATATTCCCTTCCTTTGTCTTTGTGGCCACCTAAGTGGAGGTAGTTGGAAGCTCTGGACTTCTAGGAGGAGTTGTTACTTTAGACATTATGTTGGATAACCTGCAACCTACAAGACCGGAGAACCGTCAATACATATGATATGATAAAAATAGAAAAAAGTTTTATGTACTCCGGCGAGTTCACCACCATCTCGCAGATGTTTGAAAAAAATGTTAGTATGCATCAAAATCATGGAATATAACCATTAACAATTACTAGATTTTGATCAACACCTGAAGGTCCTGGGGTATTGGTTTACATGAAAAAATGAGATAAAGAGCTAAAGGAATCTAAAGGGTTCTCAGCAACTGGATTCCAGAGAAACCAGCCATTATCGAAGTGACTAGGCAGTGAGTCATATTTGGCTGACATGGATTGTCACATGATCACATGATAAGTGGCATAATGGACCCTTAATGGTAATAGGTGGGTTGACATGAGCAAAATGAATGCCAGATGGGATGTTTTTGAATGCTCACTCATGGGGAAATTAATGCTGCCATCAATGATGAAGCGACAAAGGAGAGAGAAAACCACCATGGCTCGAATAGGTGAGGTGCCAAGTTCAAGCCAGGCAAACACCATTTGGTTGAGCTCCAAAATTAGGTTTAACATGACGAGCACATCATAGGAAGGGTTACTAGGATAATGTACAGACCAAAATATATAGGAGAAGCCAGAAATGATACAATTTACAAGAACGACGACACACTACAGAAAGACTTCAAGAATTTCTAGCATTTACACTATTTGATATTATTTATAGGGAAGAAAAAAATGCGAGGATGGAAGAAAACCTTATTGCACAGCCATCCCACCAACAGGAGGCAAAAAGAAATTAGAAAGAAAAAAAATGAGGACAAAACTAAAAGCAAAAAAAAAAACAAGCCCAAGCACAAACAAAAAAAAGCTAGAAAGCACAAGGGAAGAACCAGAAGGGCCTACCTTAATACCAGGAAATGCGAGAGGAGGAGCATGGGAGGTGCTCTGCAAACAAGGAAGATTTCATAGACCATGAACACCCACAATCTCTCAAGGAAGCCGAGGAACACACACTAACTCGAGTATCAGCTCAATTGCAAGACACTGTTAAACTTCCAAAGCAAGTCACACTTAATTCACAATTTCACTCTTAAGTGCGCTAAGTAATCTTATTCGTGGTAAATGTGAAAGTTATAGTAAAATATTATTTATAACACTAGGGTAAAAACATGTTCCTTCCTCAAACCCTGAGAAAGGAAAACCCTCCGGACTCTGGGCCCAGGGATCCCATGTAACCACACCCTCTAAAAAAAGAGGAAGTGGTGATAGAGAATCTCAAAGTCCAGAAATTTGGCTGACACAGAAAACAAAAACACTCTGGGACTGAGTCCCAAAGGAAGGAAAACCAAAAATAAAATAAAACGACCCTTGCAAGAGAAAAGGCCAGAGGAAAACAAAAGGGAAAAGAAACAAGGCAAAAGAAAAAAAGGGGGACCTAAAATTTTGCCTAAAAAATGTAGAGATGGGTATGCAGGGCATAAAAAATGGTGACTCACTGGGATGAATGCCTTAGTGCATTTGAGAAATATAGAATCTTTGGTTAGCAAAACTAGAACTTATCTTTACATAGAGTATTCTACTTGCAAGGCGCGGGGTGTCTAAGAAAATCTGGCTCATCAATAATTCAATCTTTCGATCCTTCGTCAGTTGTGAGGTGTGTGATTTGAAAGAAAATCAAGCCGGTGATTTTTGGGAGAAGCAAAGAGGAGGCACTAAATACATTAAACCATAATAATCACATCTTGCATGATCCCCCAGATCCTAGAATTCTCTATTCTTCAGTTCTTTTATTCTCTTTTCTTTTCTTTTGAAGATGGGGAAGGCGGTACTTCTTTCACCATGAACCTTAAGCTTAGCTAATTTTTACGGTGGTACTTCTTTCACCTTTCCATCCATTTTTAAAATTTTGAATAGGAGAGACATTCCAGAATTGAGATATTTTATGATTTTCAGACTTGGCCAATAACTAGTACATTGATCTGCTCTTAAGGACCATGTGATTAATTGCTTCTTAGATTTTATATTAACCAATGTGAAGACTATCAAGATATGAATATGATGAAGATTACCCATAAACTTTTACCATATGCACAAAATGACTCCAGAGTGTGGAAAAATTCCACCATGCCAACAATAGATTTTGGATGACCCAAAATGCATAAGGTACCATTCCAGGGACTAGATGTTATGCAAAGCATACCTGTCTACAAGAGGAAGGAAACACACTAGGAACCTAGAAAACATGACGCAAAGAAAAAGGAAACCTAAAATGAAAGCAAAGAGGAAAGGAGGCAGTGTTGGAGGATGACCAAAAACTATTTACAAGGAGAAGGAAGTCCCAAAGAGCACCTGGATAGAATATTTACAAAAAGGAACTGCTTTACATATAATACAACTTCAAGAAAACTTACCACCCATCTCATCCAAACTAGTGTTTGAGAAACTTTCCATTGACAGGAAATAGGATGGCTTCTCCGGTCATGGTATTGAGGCGATAAGTATTTGCCCCGTAGATCTCAGAAATTAGATATGGTCTGACCTAGAGCAATTGAAGTTTGGTCTACTTTCCTTTCTTCTCCTGGGCCTTGTCCCACAAAAGGACTAGGTCCAAAATTTGAAAGGCCTTATACTGGGCTCTCCGATCAAACCATCATTTAATGAGTGCTTGGTGGCATGAAAAGTGTTCTAGTGTTGTGTCTGTTTGTTCCTCCATTCTCACATGGTTCAAGAGCTGAACCTCCACAATGTTGTTGCGGTTGTTAAATTCTTGCATAAACTGTAAAACTAAGATTTGTAAGTTCATAAGGAACAAAGGATTTTGGCCATAAACTAGATGAAATGGAGAAGTCCCTAGGGCTGACTTTATTTTAATACAATCCACACAAAAGGTGAATCTAATCTTTTGGTGCCAGTCCCGGGGGTTTTGTTCTAACAAATGCCTGATCACCTCTAACAGATTTTTATTGGTAGATTTAACCACACCATTTCCATGGGGGTAATAGTTGCTGGAGAAATTCAAGGTGATCTTCCTCTCGTAGGTCCGTTCAAGTAACTGCGTTGAAGAAAATGCGAGACTGTTGTCACACACTATAGTGAAAGGCATTCTGAAACAGGTGACTATGTTTTCTTCCAGGAATTTGATAACTACATCCATCATGTTGTTCTTGCATGGAATCACTTTGGACCACCGGGTGCAGTAATCGGTAGTAGTGAGAATATACTGGTGGTTGGTGGATGAGTTGGGGTTGATTTCCCCGATAAAATCAAACGGCCATTAGCCGAAGGGTCAAACTTCAAAGACTGACTGCAAAGGCATGGCTGGGTTCCACTCACGATGGGATACAGTTTGGAAAGTGTGGCACTTCCTCATGTAAGTCTAGACATCTTTAAAGATGAAGGGAAAATATTATATGGCCCGAAGAATTTGGTGGGAAGTGGCATCAGCTAAGCCATGCCCAGTCTAAACTTCCCATGGAAATGTTCTATCATTTTGGAAGCTTAGTCCCTACCTATGCACTGGAGGTAAACTCCCTCACAATTCTTGCAGAAAAGCATTCTATTTTTTACCATGAAGTGTGCACTTTTCAGCCACAGGACACATCATTTTTTTGGGGGAAGCCCCTTTGGGCATCTTTTGTTGAGCAATAAGTACACTGGATCATTATACCATAGGTCTTGAGTGACAGACTCCACTGTGTAAGTTTTGCATTCAATGTTTGGAGTTACTTCCGCCATTGCTCTGCATAGTCCCTAGCCTTAGACTATCTTCATCAATGGCATTTCTAGATCATACTCTTAGAGGATGGCCATCCATTTCCCCTAGCATTCACCTACTTCACTTTGGAGCAGTAAACATTTAACAGCCTGGTTCAGAATGATAGCATGCACTTTGCTCCGGAGAATATACTGCCAAAATTTCTTCACGACCCGGACTAGAGAAAAAACCTAATTTTCATAAGGCAAATATCAAACTTCAGCATTCTTGAAGGGGGAGCTAATGAAAGAAATGGGTCGTTCTTCCCCTTGAAATTTCTGGGTTAGGAATGTTGCTATCAAATATGCTTAAGCAAAGTAATATATGTGAAATGGGAGGGAATAGTCCAGACTCACAAGGACTGGTGCCTCAACTATGGTTTTATTGATCTGAGAAAACACTCATTTAACCTCTGGGATCCACTCAATCTTTGTATCCTTCTTCATCGTCTCATTGAGCAGTTTAAGTATCTCAGCGAATCTAGTGATGAACCATGGGACAAAGTTTATCTTTCTGAAGAAACATCTCATTTCTTTCTTACTGCTGGGCATATGTAAATTTAGCAATGCTTCAACTCTCTTAGGGTTAATGGATATCCCCTTCTTAGAGATGATATGCCTGAGAAGCTTCCCTTTAATGACCCTGAATATGCATTTCTTAGGGTTGAGGGAAATACCATACCGGCAACATCTCTCGCAAATCAGGGCAAGGTGGGCAGAGTGATCATTCTTGTCCCAAGAAAATACTGTTAAATCATCCATATAGATGATTATGCATATGTTTACTAGGCTCTTGAATGCAATTTCCATATCCTTTTGAAATTTGGCCCCCACATTGATAAGGCCAAAAGGCATTCTCTGGTATACAAACATTCCCCACTTGGTGTTGAATTTCATTTTATCTCTATCCTCGTACTTAACTATAACTTGGTTATATCCAGAGTACCCATCTAGGAAGGACATCATTTGGGATCTGTTAAATATTTGTAGCACCTCATCTAGCAAGGGGAGAGGGTGATTTTCCTTCTTGGATGCATTGTTTAAATTATGAAAATCCACACACAGGAAGATCTTGTCATTCTTCTTTTGCACGGGGATGAGGTTGGCAACCTAGGTTGTGTGCCACATAGGAAAGATAATTTGGGCTGCTAGTAATTTTTGAATCTCTTGTTGAATTAGAGGTTCAATCAATGGGTTTATCAGTCTTTTCTTTTTCCAGAAGGGCTTAGCATCTGGTTTTAGTTAGATAGTATGAGTCATGATGGATGTGTCATAGGTCTTCAGATCCTTATACCCCCATGCAATTACCTCAATGTATTCTCAGAGAACCGCGAGAATCTTCTCCTTCTCCTCTAAAGACCAAGAGGTGCCAATGTGTAAAAAATTATCTTCATCAGCCTAGATGATGTTGATCTTTTCAAATTTTCCTCCCTCATAGGAGGATAATATCTTCTCTCAGCCCTAAGGGTCTGAATTCAAGATGCATTCAAGAGCTACCACCCCCTTTGGGATGGTGTTGGTTGGTAGGTCAATGATCTCATCATCTTCTTCACCCCGGCTGGTATCGTCATGATCTCTTTCCTCCACTATCTCATCCTCATAGACACCCACATTGTCCAAAAAGGCCAGGATATTTTGGTCATCCTCGAAAACCTAAAAATAGGTGATATTGTTTGGGATGGATGGGGTGGGGACCATCTCAATAGAAAAATTCTGGAGCTAGGAGCCAGCCATTGGGTCAAGGGTGCTGGCAGACATGGCAAGGGCATCCAAAACATAGTTACGTTTCTAGGGAATAAGATCGATGCCAAAAGCATGAAAGTCTTCAATTAGGCTACATACCCAATTGCGGTATGTGGCCAGCCTTTTGTCGTGACAAGTGTATTAGCTTTGGACCTATTTTACAATCAACTCTGAATCATCCATCACCCGGAGGTGAGTGATTCATTTTCTCAATGCAAACAGAAGCCCAAGGACTAAAGCCTCATACTCCGTGACATTATTGGTACAGTTAACCTACAACCTGTAGGATGTGAGGAAGGATTTCCCCTACGCGTTGATCAATTCCACTCTAGCCCCACAGCCTTGTTTAGACCGGGATCCATCAAACTTCAGGGTCCACAAGTCATTGTTCATTTTCTGGGGCTAGGAAGGCGAAGTGGTGTTTAGATTGATCTTGGGAGGGGTGGGAGGTGATTTCTCTAGCTCTGATGGTGCATGGGTGAGGTTTTTCTCCACAGAAGTCTTCAGTTTTGATTCCTGGACAAGTGGCACCTCTGATCTACTGCCGAAATGATTACTAGGTCAAGGAGTATCTACTTTGTGTTCTCTTTCTCTAAGGGCATTGATGTGGTGTGTAGTAGTGGCAATGCAAGGCTCACACTCCAATTTGGAATATTTTTGGTAGTATACCCAGAACCAAGTGTCAGACAAGAGTGTGATGAGAGTTGCTAGGTTAGCTTGTGATTTTACCTCACCCCTCAATTTTTCATCCAGATCTAGAAATCTCTGAGAAACTATGGGATCTTCTTTGGGAGTGAAATCAAATGTTAGGATCGCAAGGGTTTGCAACACCTTGGGGAAATATTCAAAGAAAAGGATTTCATTTACCCTCCTAACTTTGGTGAGCATCTGCTTCATTCTGGGTTCATTCTCCACTAGGATCTGGTTCGATTGCCCCTTCTAGGGGAGCCACAAGTGGGAGAAGTCCATGGAGAAATACCCATTAAGGACCTTAGACCAATTTAAACTTAACAATATCCCATAATTTTTGGGGATGTCCACCACTTGGATCTCTATTCTTCTTGATATCCGAGGTCTTGGATGAGCTAAATCTGGACATTTTTTAGCTCACCTACCATTTTCATAGCAATTTTGTCTAATTAGACTACTATGCCTTTGGATGGAGTGGGAGTGAGTCCAAGCTTTTGGCATATAGATAAGGGCATGATGTTTCCAGAAGCACCAGAATCTACCAGGTAGTTGTATAGGTTATTTCCTTGTATGTTCAAGCCTAGTAGGAAGGGAGGATCCTCTTTGTTTCCTCGGAAGATAGCTGAGTTGGCATCATCAAATGTGATAGACTTTGGTGGACGAATGATGGATTTTGGTAATGCCAAGAGCTTCAGAAGGGACTTCCTCTACTCAGGACAATTCAATGAAACCTCCATCAAGGTCATGGAGGTGTTGATTTTCTCTAATGCCTTGGTGATATCAAACCATCCCCCTGAGTAGAGTTGACTTCCCTCGGCTGGATCAATGGCTTGGTTAAAGCCAAGTCCTTTCGGCGAGAAGGAGCGATCAGTTGTGTTTTCCTAGGGAGAATTATTATTGTGAGGTGTTGGCATGTAAAATGGCCCTTTTCCATCCTTACTTCAAGTGTTGTAAGGATTTCATAGGCTGTTGAAGGCATTGGTCTCAAAGGTCGGGATAGATTCATCAAATAACTCCTACAGTTTGTGTTTTTTTTCATCCTCTTCGTCTATCCTAAAGAAGACCATCTCACACATAAAGGAATTGTGAGTAGGCTATGATGCACATGATTCTAGGGGAGTAGGATCGACAGGTTGTTGTCTATCTGACTAGGAGATTATGATGATCTTCTCCATTGTGGCATAGTTCAACTCAGAATGAGAGTCGATGTCATGCAATCTACACCAGTTGGTCAGGGGGTAGAATTTTGTGAGCTATACCGAATGAATAGGTCTAGCACCACCCTAAGTGGTATTTTTGTTTAGAGGAGGACCTCTGGTGTTCACAATTTTATTACATTGATGTTGATTAGGCTGAGGCCCATTGTAGTTTCTACCTCTAGAGTTGGTGTTTCATTATCTGGAGAAAACATTCCCCATCTGGGAATTGGAGTTTTGAGGCATGGATGGCCCCACCTTCAGATGTCCCATGTCCATTGTCAAAGAGGACACCAATCATTGAGGGATTAAACCTTGGTGGACAGGTGGGTAGTTGAGTCACAGTGTGACAATTTTTGTGGTTGGTTCCTGAGGAAGGTGGCAGCAGTTCTCCGAGTCAAGGACTGCAATCCTCTAGACATGGGAAATTGTAAGAAGGGTACTCTAGAGGGTTGTGTCAAGGGTTGTTTCATCTACTGTGGCTGGCTCTGGGGAACAAATTCTAGACCTGGTATTTTCTGGGCTTGCAATGGATATACATACCGGGCTTGCTGGTCTATCGGTGGTGGCGGGCCTATGGCCATCATCAGAGCACCCATTACTGGATTGGGGTTGTATCCCCTAGCGTAAGAAGCTCCACTGGGTATCATGTTGAATGGTAGGCTCAGTCCAATCCTATCGAGAGCTTTTCTCAAACTGCGGGACAATTCCAAGGCTAGGTTGTAAACTTTCACCAAAGTATCTCAATCATTTGCAGCGGTGGTTCTCCAAAGGAGATTTGATATAATGGGGTCCAGAGCATTCAGGTATGTCTAGATGTTCACATCAGTGGATGGGATGAAGGGGCCTATACACTACTTAAAGGCTTGTTGGAACCGATGGTTGAATGTGGCAAGGGGTTTGTTCGATTCCTTCCTGATTGAGATAAACTAGCTATGGGACCATGCTGGGTCCACATGAATGCGGAAGACCACCAGGAAGGCATCTTCTATATCCTTCCAACTATTGATGGAGTTGGCCAGAAAGTTGAGGTACTATTTTTACTCATTTTGTCTTAAGGATAGAGGGAACATCTATGTCACAATATCCTAATGCTATACTCGGTGTCAGTTCATAGCATCCTTGTCAGCCTGGAAATGTTCTTCTGCAGTTCGTGGGCCTAGGTGCTAATATCTGGGACAGATATTCTTCAGGCGCGGAGGAAGATCATTGGCAGCACTAGGGAACTATCCCATTGGGGACCCGGTGTTACTGAAGTAATTTTCCATTGGGGCTACTAGATTTTGGCTAGGTTGAGTGTTGGTCCCCGAGGTTATCTGAGGAGCTTTGGTATTCTAAGTTGTAGAAAATCCCCAGATAAGGTTGTCTAGTTTTTTGGTTTTCTGGGTCCTTTTATTTCGAGCAGGAGGCTCGAGTTCAAAAAAATTTCTTAGATTCGGGGCTGATCGAAGGATTCTTTCAAAATCTAAGGGCAAAAAAGACCCTATCCTACTAAAATCTTGGTTCCTAAAACTATGGCTTGGGGAACCCTCAGGTGGTGTGAAATTGACATCTTTTGAAGGGGAAGGCTCATTACCTCCTTCTAGCACCAATTTCTATTAACGAGACTTTGTGACCCGTCTCATCAACAGATGATAAGTTGTCACTGGGTACCGGGGTACCGGCCAACTTTGCCCATAAAGGTTGTTCGGGGAATAAATTCTCTGGGCCTTCAAGCACCTGAGTGTTGTGTCTCAATGGTACAAGGAGCTAAGTTGGGAAAGTGACTATTTTTTTGGGGGATAGCTAGTTTTTGAATCGTCTTCTCTGGGGATTTTGGTGATAGGTCAGGTTTTTCTGCAAGCACATTGTGTTTACCAAATAAACAACAAAAGACAAGCCAGAATTAAGAGTTTTTTACTTCTACTTATAGTCATGCAACATATTTCCAACATCAACAATGCTCTAATGAACTACACTAAATACTAAATGCACACAGAACTAGCAGTTCATGCATATTCAATATCAAGGGGAAATGACATCATTAATCTAACAAAACATTAGAGCAAAGGACTTTAGAAAGATATAGCACAAAAGGTATTGCTAACTCAGAGATCAGAACATCAACAACATCATTGCCAAAATCTGTTCTTCCTTCTTCATTAACATAGTGTTCCAGCATCACTGGTGTGTACATCAATGGCTCCAAGGGAGCATCTAACTACTAATAACTACTGAGCATTGAGCTCTTTTACCTACTATAAATGAAATGCTAATAGTATTCGATTGCAAAATCATCAATTTTATTGACCCTTTAAATGAGGTCAGACTTCTTATTTATACACATAGTTTTCCCTCAAACTAACCTAATCTAACTATACACTCAACCATTAAACTACAATATCTGGTGGCTGGTACTACCTACACCACTTACAATGACCTTGAAAAGAGCAGAGGTCTAAAAAGATAGAGGAAGAAGACAAGAAGATAGGATGGAAGAATTGGCATTGAGAAGAGTGCTGGAGTAAGAATAGAAGAAATCTGATCTTCTTGGAATTCAAGGCTACATGCCTCATCAATGCAAAATCTAGCTCACTATCTGTGATGCACCAGGTAGTTAATGCTAGAGTGGCACCTTGGGAAAATCACCTGTTAGATCCATCCCTCTATCTAACTTGCCTTATAGGGATCACCTACCTGCTAACCCCCCTTATTAACTGCTTGATAATGACCGGTCGGCTCTGGGGAATCTGGACATGAGTCACTAAAGAATACAAAACTTTTGTATCTAGAATTTTGGAGACCAAGAGCTTACGCTCAAAGAATAATGAATGTTAAAAAATGGCACCCTGCTGGTGAAAATCTTCAGAGTCTAGAGAACTTTACTGTTCCTTTTTATTTTTTTTCTTCAAGGCCTCCAAAATTTGGCCAATGCCATCCTCACCTATGTCCTTGACACTATCCTATTAGTTTCTAATGATTCTGAACTTCTCTTCAATATCTCCAGCCTCATCCTAGAATTCTTTGACTCTCTTTACTGAGTCATGAGCCTGGAGCATCATCTTGGATATTCTTGACATTTTTCCTCCATGAAAGTATCCGACAGACTGATACTGGGACTCCATCAACTCATCAAACTTACTGAGGACATAAACCTTTGGGGCACAAATCCCAGTGTTGAAGGGATCAACTTGTGAAGCCTTTCCCACTAATGCTTTATATAGGTCCAAAGGATACCAAACTGTCCTGATCTTATCTTTTATGGTCGTAACCAGTTTCTTGCTTACCTTAATTTTGAAGCCAAGTCTAGAGTACTAGGCCTAGAGGAATCCAAAGGGTTCTTCTCCCAAAATGCCTTCCTCTATGATGGCTTCCTCCCTGAAGTTTATTACTTCCTCCAATCTAGTCCTCCCCTCCTCATATTTCTCTATGTCCTTTTCCAATAGGATGACGACACCATTTACCTGGCCCAAAATATTATAGACCAGGTAAAGGTCTAAGAGTGTCACCTCTAAGAACTGCCTTATGGCTTTGATCTGCTCTATGATCCACCCATCTACAGCCTATGCCTTCTTTTTCATGGCCCTAAGAGCATCCATGTCACCCTGCGGAAGCGGTGGTCGGAAGGTGGAGGCTTCTAGACAGATCTTGGCCAGTGGTTGTATAAGTTCTACAAGAAGCCCAGGGAGATTTTCATTTTTCTCTCTTTCCAACTTTAACTTATGTGCCTATTTATCATACTAGGGTTTGGCTACCCAGGTGGCCTCTCTTAGAAGGTCCAACTCACCATGCTTGTCTCTCCTTCAAAAAGGCACTTCTGTGACTACGTAGTCTTCGGCCCATGTTATCACAGCATCTGTATTTGGGGGAGGGGTTGCAACTATTGCAACTATATTTCCTCTTGGACCAATCTGGAGAGTATGGATGGTTCAAGCCTTCTTGGGATTTTTACCCTCTTGATTTTGGGCCATCATATCAGCCAAGTAGAGGGGAACACCTACTGCCACTAGGGATTTTCTTTTCCTAGATTCTACCAGTGATTATGGCGGGTGGGGAGGTCTTCTTGCTAAGGCCTGAGCATTAGGGCCTCCTTTAGGTTCTGGTGGTGTATCCCCGGTATCTACAGTCACATCAGACTCTTTTTCTTTTTCTTGTTCCCTAGGGTTTTTAGTGTCTTCTTCTCTGGTAGTGTTCTCTTCTGTGGTGTCAAGGACCCCATCTCCGTTGGCACCAACATTGTTCATATTACCATGGTTCTCTCCATCCTTTTCAGTGTCTGTTGAATCAATATTTATATATTCAGGGTTCTTCCCCTCATCCTGTTGATGTTGTTCATCTTCGGGGTCATTTTCTAGGACATTCTTCTCGATGAGCACATCCTCTAGAGGAGGTGGAGGTGTCTGACCAATATTTGACTGTTGGGTCACTGATTCTACCCCACCAAAATGTCCTACTCTGGGGCACTTGATCACCCAGAGTAACTAAAGGTGTTTGGAGTGTGATGGTTGGAGGTATGATTGATCCCAAAGGCCCAGTTTCCCCAGTTTTTAATTTCTCATCATTTTTTTGCCTTAGATTTGTCTCAGTCCCCTGGACCGATGTTTCCTCCATGTCTTGTAGATCCCTTTGTGCTTCTTCTCATTCTAGCTCTTTTTCAAGTTCTCAGACCTCCTTCTCTGGAACCTCTTCCTTTTCTGGTGTCTCCCCTTCATCAGAGATTATCTCTACTTTCTATGTGGCTATTTCTTCTACCGCCTTTCCTATCTCTCCTTCTAGATTCATAAGCTCATCAGTCCCAAAGATGTCATCAAAATATTCATGCAGAGGGGAGGTCTTTGGGAGATTCTATGGTTCAGGGGAGTGTGGAATAACTTCCACTGGGGGAACATTGGGCCTGTTGGGGCTTGTGTCTATGCTTGGGGGATTCTCTACCCTTTTCTTCATTCTTCTTAACTATAATGGGGCCCCAACATCCAGAATATCTATAGACTGTGTCTCGGCCTTTGTCTACCAGCTCATGAGTGCCGCTAATAAACGGGATCCTGCCGGATGGGCAGATCCCATTGGAGTGATTAGAAGACCGCATGTGAGCTGGGAGCTTAGCTTTTGACTCATCTATCTGGACGCCTCCAGCTAATCATGAATTTTCTCCAAAATGGGGAGCGGACCTTGGGGAGTAACTTGAGGTGGGTGTCTTTGTTTTCCTTCCCCTTGTCTTTACTTGGTCCCTCGGCTCCGGAGGTCAAAGTAGAGCCCCACAAGATTGGACCCTTACATGTTCTCCTCTTACATACTTGCTCCAAATATTTATGACTATTCTCTATGATATTGTGACTTACATCCTCAATTATTAAATTCTCCGTGGTGTCCCAATCCACCAGAGGGAGATCCAATTTTTCAATCCCCTGGTCTTTGTATGTTGGGTCCTCCAGAGGCCCATCATCTAAAAAATATTTTAGAAAGTACCAAAGGCCGAGGGTCTTCATCATGCCTTTGGACATCTGTGAATACTGCCAAGCCCGGAGATCAAAACTATCTTGACAATTCACCTAGAAATCTTGAATGTGAATTTTATGCAGTGTGGATGCCCATCGTAGTACTGCGCTTATCTTGTCAATTGGATCAAAATTACTTCTGGTAAGGTGGAATTCCAATAGTCCCAGACTCTTTAGTTCATTATCAGCTTCCTTAGCCACTGTGAGAATGGAAGCATAGTTCTCACAAGGGATCAAGAACGGAATGGATGTAACTTTATTCAAGGCAAAGAATTTGTGGAGTTCCAGGATTTGCCTACAGAACTCCAAAAGAATAATCCTATCCCCGCAATTCCTGGGGAGTAGGTAGGGCTTCCTAGAGAACCCAATTACCTCAATATAAGAATTTTGTTGGAACTGAATGAAATAATTTTAGTATGTGCTCACCAAGGTCATCGCCTCCTACGACAACCGGTACCTAGAATCCTGATTAAGTGTCAAAATTTTATGGTAAATGAACATGTCATTTACCTTACAAAAATGGGGGAAAGAGGCTTCCTACTAAATCTAGGGATAATGTTCCCATGGGAAAAGCTAACTGAGCCCATTCCTGAGAATGCCCACTGTCTGCAAACCCCAAAGAGCAGGTCTCTGTTGGCCTAGTGCCCATAATACATATGAAGTCATGTAGAACTTTGAATTATGGATGAAATTCTTTAGATGGAAGTCTAAACCCATGCCAAAAAATCCTTGGCATGGTGCTCTCTGAAGAGCCTACAAAAAAAGATGATTCCCACCTGTATGCATTCCTTGAAGTCTTCGCGGGGAATCTCCACCTTCATCTTCTTATAGTTCCTTCTCGTGGACTTTAGCTTGTGAGTATTGAGATGTTTCCAAGCGAGACTTGGAATTTCTTCAAACTCCTTCAGTGACACACATAGGGAGATAAAAATGGCTCCTTTGAACTTGGGGATTCCTAGACCTGAAGAAAAAGTGGCGGCATTCAGAGTAACAATGGCCACCGGGTAATTCGGTGGTAGAAAATCGGCAAGCAAAACAACCTGGGTGGGAGCATTGTAGTGCCTCACCAATTGAAGGATTAGTTAAGGTGCTTGTACTGAGCAGGGGAAATATTCATCTTTGATGATGCTGGAGGTGGCCACGTTCTTTGCCATATCATCTCTGATAGCCTTCTATCGGTACATCATTTGGACAAGGCCCTACAATTCAACCCATAGTCCAGGCTCTGTATTTGTTATATCCTACAGCATGGAGGCCACTTTGAACCCCACAAGAACACCCTCGCTTAGGTATTTGGATGTTAATGAAAGCTTGGCCAGCATGTTCTCTACCTTTTTCTTTGTGGCCACCTGAGTGGAGGTAGTTGGAAGCTCCAGACTTCCAGGAGGATTTGTTACTTTAGACATTTTGTTGGATAACCTACAAGATCAGAGAACCATCAATACACATGATATGATAAAAATAGAAAACATTTTTATGGACTTCGGGGAGTTCACCGCCATCTCACACCTGTTTAAAGAATGGTAGTATACATCAAAATCCCAGAATATAACCGTTAACAATGATTTTATTCTAATTGACACTCAGAGGTCCCAAGGTATTGGTTTATGCCACAAAATGGGATGAAGGGCTGGAGGAATCCAAATGGTTCTCAGTACCCGGAGCTCAAAGAAACTACCCGCTATCGAAGTGACCAGGCAGTGAGTTGTACTTGGCTGACATGGGTTATCAAATGATTACATGATAAGTAGTGTAATGTCCCCTTAATGGTGACAGGTGGGTTGACACGAGTGAAATGAATGCCAGAGTAGATGTTTTTGAATGCTCACTCATGGGTAAATTAATCCCACCATCAATGATGAAGCGATAGAGGAGAGACAAAACTACCATGGCTCAAACAAGGGAGGTGCTAAGTTTGAGCCAGGCGGAAACCATGCGGGTGAGCTCCAAACTTGGGTTTTAATGTGATGAGATCAACATAGGAAGGGTTACCCGGACAATGTACAGACCAAAATATACAAGAGAAGCCATAAACGACACAATTTATAGGAATGATGACACTCTACAGAAAGAATTCATGAATTTGCAGCATTTACACTATTTTATATTATTTATAGGGAAGAACAAAATGTGAGGAAGGAGGATAACCTTCCTACAGAGCCACCCCACCAATGGGAGGCGAAAACAAACCAGTAAGAAAAATAAAATGAAAATGAGGACAAAACCAAAAGCAAAAATAAAAATAAAACAAGCCCAAGCACAGATAAAACAAAACCAGAAAGCACGAGAGAAGAACCAGAAGGGCCTACCTTAACAACAGGAAACATGGGAGGAGGAGCACGGGAGGCACTCTACAAACCAAAAATATTTCACGGACCACGGACACCCACAATCTTGTAAGGAAGCCGAGGAACATGTACAAACTTGAGTATCAACTCAACTCCAAGGCACTGTTGAACTTCCAAAGTAATTCACACTTAATTCACAATTTTTCTCTTAATCGCTCTAGGTAATCTTATTCACGGTAAATGTGAAAGTGCCAGTAAAACCTTATATATACCGCTAGGGTAAAAACATGTTTCTTCCTTCCGCAAACCCTGAGAATGGAAAACCCTCTAAACTCCGAGCCCAGGGATCCCATGTAACCGCACCCTCTAACAAAAGAGCAAGTGATGATAGAGAATCCTAGAGTCTATAAATCTGGGTGACATAGAAGACAAAAACACTCTAGGACCGGGTCCCGGAGGAAGGAAAACTAAAAAGCAAAGAAAATGACCCTTGCGGGAGCAAAGGCCAGCGGAAAACAAAAAGTAAAAGAAAGAAGGCAAAAGCTAAAAAAAGGGGGACCCAACATTTTGCCTACAAAATGTAGGGACGGGTATGCAGTGCATAACAATTTCTTACCTTTTTGTAGATTTTGTATCTTTTGTAATCTTTCTTGCCTTTATACTTGTTGAACTATTTCTCACCTTTGTCTTCCTTGTTTGGACACTTAGCAACAATCTGACCAACCTCATCACATGAAAATAAAATAAATGGTATTCTTCCTTTGTATTGTCCTTTTCCTTTTGTAGCTTTCCTTGCAAGTAATGCTTCAATTATTTCCAGATCCTCATCATCACTATCATTGTCAATCTATTTTCCCTTCATGTTTCCAAGGTTTAATTTAGCTTATTATGCTGACTCAAGATTGCTAGGATTATGAGAGTAATTGTCAAAGTTATCCAACTCAAAAGCTGATAATATTCCAATCAATCCATCTAGAGTTATGTAATTACTACATCTCATCTATTGAATAACTAAAAATCTAATTGCATAGAATGGAAGTAAAGTTCTTAATACCTTGATGACTACTATTTTTTCTTCAATTGTTCCACCAGTAGCTCTAATTGCACTCACACTTTTCTTGATTCTTTCAAGTTATATTTTGTAATATTTTCTCCTTCTTTCATTTTCATCATATCAAACTGACCTCAGAGACTTTCTTCTTTGGCTCTCTTTACATTTGCATCTCCTCCATAGATATCATGTAGTTTTTTGCACATATCAAAGGTAGTAGGGAAGTCCTTGACTTCATCAAATTCAGAATAGTTGAGTGCAAAGGCTATATCGATCATCATTATGTTATGATACATAATTTCCACCATCTGATCCATAGATATAGGTCTGGATGGTTCCACATAATTGTGATCCAGGAATTGAAAACCAGTATCTCCAATAGTATATATATGTAGCCTCATCAGATCTTTTCATGCAGCGAAGTTGTCCTTGTTGAGCTTAGGGATCTCCCTTCTGTAAGACATCTCTGATCTTTAGCTTAGGCCGTTAAACCTTCCCTGTAAGAACTTTCAACTCTGATACCAATTTTTGGAAATGATTTGAGTAACTCAGAGGGGAGGGGTGAATCAGTTACCACAAAAACAAATCCAATTCCTTTAGATGTCTTAAACAAATTTAACAGTGTTTCTCGATTAATATAGATATTTCACTGTCACTCGGTTAACATAGGAAATCTTAAGATATTAACTGTGATTATGTTTAGTAATTAATTATGGAAACATAAAACATAAATCAAATGAAATGTACACAGATAACACCAAGATTTAACATGTAAACCCAATATGCGAAAAAACCACCAATATAAACTAGTCATTATTTTTCACTCTTCTGAAGTGAGCCCTGTTAGGAGCCAACCCTATTAAAGGTTACAATAACACACTATTAGGTGTGACCCTATTAGAGGATTTAATCACCCTGTAAGGAGTAGCCTTGTAAGAGGTCTTCAAACACTTCAATGTAGAAATGTCACCTTGTGAGAGGATTTACAAAAGACTGTTAAGTCTACTCTGTTAAGAGATTTTCCTCACTACTACAATTGTTAGAAAGTAACAATGGATTGACCTATTTTGATAAGTAACTATCTTTTCTAATTCAGATCTCTATCCTGGATTAAATACTTGATCCTCACTGATCAAATATTCTGTTGCAGTCCTCTGTATTCTGTCCTCAATCAGAATCTCATATGATTTTTCCTTCACTCTTGATATCACACTTCACATGCAATTCCACATTACCATTATCTCCCACTATTTTAATCCAAACTCGACCTTATATATATATGATAAGCCTTCTCAAGTCGGCTTTGATATCCTTCCAAATAAATAATAAAAATCATGTCCGTTGATTGCATATAACTAATTATCCGTAAAATATAGTCCACTATTAGTCAGTTGACACTAACTGTTTTACTTAGTCAACACTAAAATCCTTCAATGTTGACCAAAAGTATAATGCCCAAGTGAACTCGGTTAGAACTAAAAATCACTTCGGTCATCTTCAATGCCCAAGAGAGCTCGGCAGACACTAACTATGTCTGGGTAGGATTAGACATTTTTGTAAACATCACTATACTTGTGTAAACATCAATGACAATACACAACTGAATAATTTTCATCAACACTAAATATGAGCAATTGTTATCCATAAATGGATTATGGCAATCAAGCTTTGCATTCAATATCTTAAAAGAGAAAAACAAACATTTATAGATTAAAAAAAATTAGGAATACTAAGATGTAATTTAAATATTTAAAAAATGAGAGGAGTGTATCCATATTCACATTACAAACAAGAAGAATGTGATAATTTACAATGTGCAATGATGAAGTTAGAAAATGAGATTTTTTTTTTTTTGTATATTTAATTCAAATTATTTCACGAGTCTCATAATTTCATAAACACATAGAACCTAAAAAATAATTCATAATATAAAGCTAGAAGTAGCATATGCCACTTTGTTTACCATTCTTTAAATATCCTAACCATAAATTTTTGTACAAGGTTCATGGATTATTTTTTACAATAGAAGTGCATGAAAGAAAAAACTAGGAATATCAAGGGTTATTCCCAACATGAAGGAGGCAAGGGGTCTCCCTAGAGGTCTCTAGGTAGCTAGTGAAAGTGCACAACAAAAATGAGATCTAATATTCATATTTAATTTGATACAACTTGATTAATTTTGTATTATACTATTTTTTATTATAAAACCTAATTTTCCATATAAAAAATCCCTATAGGGATAACTTCCTAGAAACAAAAAACTAACTAATTTATTTAATTAACCTAAACTATAAAAATAGCCTATATTAATGTAAACCTCCAACGTCTCTCCCCACCACCCACTACATTAATCTAATTAAGAGTGAAACATTCCAAGAGTTTCCAATCTAACCCTTCTAGATACTTTGATGAAGTCCCTTCACAAATCCTCAATACTCATCCAACAAATAGTAAACTTATTGCATCAACGGATCTCCTAACTGTAGAACCTCAGACTATTTAAATAAAATCAAAGAATATAAGAGTGTTCCTAGCTTCTATGCAGAATGAGAGATTTCCTCAAAAATTTTGCATCTCCTCTAGGTGTGTCTAATGCATCATCTAGTACTACACATGAGATGCATTTCCTCTAAAAGTCCACATCTCATCCAAATGTGTCTAACACCTCCTCAATTGCTATAGAAATAATCCATACTCTACTATACAAATTACCAACCAAACATATACACATGGAACACCTTTTCTTGAGTAGTCGACATATCATCTAAGTGTGCCTATTATCTTCTTAGGTGTTAAAAAAACATGAACTAGAAATAAATACAATAATATGCACCCACAAGAATATTGGATTCCCTTGCTCTTTCAAGGGACAAACAAGATGTCGAGCCCCCTCTTTTTCTCAGGTACACAAATTTGATGATTCTCATGCCATCAATCATCTTTACCTGAGAATCTATCTTAAGATGATCATATCTTCCCATATCCATTTTTTTATGCATCTTATATTCTATGTGTGAGATTCTCTAATGGCACAATCATGTGACTTTTCAAAATCGTGAAAATATTTTTCAAATATGTAATGGACAAAGACTCCAAAATATATGTGATAATGATAAAATTTTTAAATGTCAAAGTAGTTTTACCTTTTGATCGATATTGTATCATAGAAATTCCATGCTTGTAATCTGGAAAGTCTATTTTTCATAACAACTACATCTCATAGGCCTTTCCATAAATTCAATCATAAAATCAAGATATACTCTGACCATTAGTTTTCATAATGATTTTTGAGTAGGATCTCTCTTTATCAACTCAAATTTATAGCGATCTAGATTCTCTAAAAAGGAAATTACCAATTTACTTCCTTTCACTAGCTCTATTTTTTCTTTTTAAAAAAATTATCCTTTGGCTTTAATAAGGTCAGTTGATTTTGGCTTTAATAAGGGCAATTTCTCTATAGACTTCCCCAATAGAAACACTATATTTTCCCATGATGAAGCTGCTTTGAGAAACAAGAATAAATAAAAGCTCCCAAAGAGTGAAAAACATGGTTGCCAAAGATAAGTACTGTTAATGAAGCTTCAAAATCTAAATACCAAATTTTCATTTTGTAGATCTACTATCATCCTAACGATAGATCATTGGGTATGATCTCACACATTGATATAATAAAATATACATAATTAAATCCACAAGCACAACACACTAATTATTATGGATTGTATAAATATTAGTTGTATGTATATGAATTCAAAAGAAACTGATAATAATGTGATCTCACTAGTAAATAAGTCAAAGAAAGCTACAAATTATTAAAGACCTAACTATGAACTATTTGATGGATGACCTTTGTAGATTTCGTACTAGAGGACCTAACCAAGAAACACATAAGCCAATATTATATGAATCATTTACAATATGAATCCCCTTTACAAATATCTTACTTGATGGAATTTTATTTCTTACTGCTCGGAGAAAGGTGGTGGAATTCGACTTTGCATTTGTATTAGAAGTTCTCAAACTTTTAAACAACTACAATTTTACAAATCGTGCGATCATTATATTTTCTTATAAGTTCTATGTCTCAAAAAATGTGGACGAATGAGAAAGAGAGGATGTTGCATTTATAAGGTTCAACTGTAAAAAAAACTAGCATTATATGTATGTATCCCGTATTCATATAAGATCTATTACCAAGAAAATATCTCCATACTCACAGTTCAAACTTTAAACTTTCATCCTTCCTTATTTCTATTTGAAATCCATTGAACTGAAATACTCTCAGTAAAAACCACCACAAGTACAAAGATATTTTCTACACTAATACTAGATGAATTGTAGAACAAAATCTTGATGTAATATTCGTATTCAATCTTCAAAACAACTTCATATATTTAATCATACACTCCCTTGGATTTTAAAGCCTTGTTTTCTATATGAAAATCTACCTACAATAATAAATTCCATATAACTAACATTCAACTAATTTATTTCATTAACCTAAACTATAAAACTAACTTAATTTAAAACTCCAACAACTAGTTCTCATATTCGTAAGATGACATATAGGAGATATATTGTTGTTTAATAAGGGATCCTACAAGGATACAATAGAGAAAATATAGGTCTCATTAAGCATAGGTAATGTAAATGTACGAAAAACTTATCCATTTACATAACGAAGAAGAGATAAATTATGAAGGGAAAGTAGCGAAGGACAATTGAATAAAATTGAAAGGAGAGAAGACAAGAAATCCACCACTTGTAAAATTGAAATTGTTGCCTGAAAGTATTCTTATCAAACATGACTATTTTAGGTTATTCCATCACAAATTTTATCTCAATACGTGACATAAATATGTAAAATTCTAGGACAAATGTGTTTTATCATAAATATTATATGTGAAGAAAAGAAACAAAACTATAGCCATCTATCATATTTTTGAAATAACCATTATAATCACAGTAAATTGAGTGATATTATACAAAGATATAAACAATGGTTAAACATATAAAAATGATTGCAAATATTTGTTAACTATAAGGAAACTTCCTATAATAGGAAAAAATTGTCATAGCTTAAAATGTAGATGTTGCCCATTTTTCCCCATCCTATACGTTTTTGGCCCTTGTCTGTGTTTTCCCGCCAAAAAATGGCTTGTTCCTTTTAAAAACTCTCATTCTTGGCTCATCGAGAAATCGCGGTGATTTTATGTCCAAGTCATTAAGTTGCGTGAGTGCGCGATGAGCTGCCAATCGCAGTCGTCGCGCAATCGCGACCTACTCTTGCATAAGTTCAAAAGACCCCGTGAGTGCGCGACGAGCTGGGAAAGATGTCATCGCGCAATCGCGATCAGTTTAGGTCAGTTCGTTCTTGCCTTGCGACTGAGTGGGTCAAATGCCTCAATTCTCATTGCGTAGTCGCGATGTCTATGTTATGTCGAGTTCCTAGCTCGCGAGTGAGTGACGAGCTCAACGGGAGATGTTGTCGCGTAGTCGCCCTGGCATTTTTCAAAAAGATTAGGAAGGGGTTGCTCGTGACTGCGCGACCAAAGGAGGTGAAGAGCTCGTCGCTCAATCGCCGATGTTTCTAGGACATCAGAGATCAGCTCGCGACTGAGCGATTGACAAAAGAAAAGGCCTCGTCGCGCAGTCGCCGAGCAATCAAATAAAAGAAGAAATGGCTCGTGAGTGCGCGACCAAATGAAGAGTAAGTGTTGTCACGCACTCGCTGAGTAATGAAGATAAAGGACGGGCACCCTGCGAGTGTGCGACTGAAAAAAATAAAGATGATGTCGCCCAGTCGCCGAGCAGTTCAGATAAAGTAAAAGGAGCTCGCGACTGAGCGACCAAAGAAAGGAAATGCTCATCGCACACTCGCCAATGTATCAAGATAAACAGAAGGCAGCTCGCGAGTGCACGATGAGCAGAGAGAATGGTCATCACGCAGTCGCCGAGCCATAAGGATCAAAGAGGAACTGAGTGCGACTAGGCGACTGAGAACTGATGAGCTCATCGCTCACTCGTTAAGAAAAAAGGATCAAAAGGAAGTGGCTCGTGAGTGAGCGATTTCAGAAAGAGGCAGCTCGTCACTCACTCGCTGAAGAAAGAGGTGAATGGAAAGAAGCTCGCGACTACGTGATCAATAAAGGGAGGCAGCTCGTCGCTCAGTCGCCAAGCAGAAAAGATAAAAGAAAAAAGGCCCGCGACTGTGCGACCGAGTAGAATAAGCTGCTTGTCACTCACTCACCAAGCTGGAAGGATGAATGGAGATCAGCTCGCAACTGAGCGATTAATGAAGAGATGGAGCTCGTCGCCTACTCGCACAGAAAGTAAAACAGAGCAAAAGCCGCTCGCGAGTGCGCGATCACAGAAGAAATGATAGAGAGGGAAGCTCGTCGCGTACTCGCCCAGAATTCAGAGGAAAGAAAACATGGCCTACGACTGTGCGATTACGATGCAGATATGATCATTCATGGCCCAAGATGTTTTCTCAGTTGCAGGCGTGGAAAAAGATGCAGAGCTCACGCAGAAGTTATTGCCCGCAGATGCAGTTGGCAAGAAGTATGGTCATGATCGAGGACTCATTTATGAGTGATAGCGATGGCCGTCAGGGGTCATTCCTTGTCCTAGACATATATGATCAGTTGGTGAGCATTCATGACAGGGTCTACTTGCAGAGTTGAACTGATGAGTCCAGGTTGCTTGTTCGGCAGGCATGGTCAAGTACAGGAATGGACACGGAAGTCTGATCTGATCGATTCATCAGCATGGCACATTTATGGCCAGATTAGATTTTTTTCCTAGGGTCAATAATTATTGTAAATCTGTAACCCTAGCTAGGTTTTGGACTCCTGCCTGCGTGCATGGGAGTATAAAAAGGTTTTTGAGAGCCTTAGTGCGGAGATTTGGCAATTGTTAGGAGAATTTTTCTCTCAGAGACCAGTTTGTGGCAGTCTCTCTGCCCTTGTGGTTTCCTGCATTTGTATTTCCCATTGATGATTAAGGCATGCTTGAAGCACTTGTGATATTTGTTCTATCCCTGTCTTCACTGTCTTGATGATCTCTTATTGGATCAAAGTTTATGAATGCTGATTAATGGATATTAGGGTTCCTAGTCCCTCTCATTTTCTGCAACTCTGTGTGTTATTATGTCTGATCTGATTTAGATGTTTTGTGGGTATATTTCAGCCCCTAACAGTCTTGTCTCATTCCTACACCTAGTTACAGAGAAGGATGTCTGCTTGCAGGTCATAGTTTGTGTTTTTTGTCCAGACCCTCCTATGAAACACTGATGCAAGCCTATCTAGTGAGTTGTGACTTATTAGACCTGTTTCCTCTGTTAGTTTCATTCCTCTATACTGAGATCCAAGCCCTAAGTTCGGTGTATCACCTAGTAGGTAGTTTTCTTTCAGTCATTTCCCTTTCAAGCAATCCTTCTATCCCTTTCCCTCAAAAGATTTACTTTCCTGTCTAAGAAGAAAATTAAGGTGATTATCCAAGAGGAACCAGCCTAGAACCTGGAGGTCTCATCT
>MU224803.1:458263-470148 GCA_018584345.1 Thuja plicata | reverse complement strand
TAACTATTTACTCAAAGCATGCAGCAGATCACATGAGTCATTTGAGGCAGATTTTTGAAAGGTGCAGAGAATTTGGGATATCCCTTAATCCCAAGAAATGTGTGTTTGCAGTCCATGAAGGAAAGCTTTTGGGATATGTAGTATCTCAAGAAGGAATCACAGTGGATCCTGAGAGGATTGCAGCTATCTTGGAGCTGCCACTACCCCATCACAAGAAAAGTCTCCAATCTTTCATAGGAAAGATTAACTTTGTTAGGAGGTTGTTGCCTAACATTGCAGATTTACTAAAGCCTTTAACAGCCATGTTAAAGAAGGGTTCTGTTTTCAGTTGGACCAAAGAACGAAAGGCTAATTTCCAAGTAATTAAAGAAGCACTGACAGAGGCTCCTGCCCTGTTAAATCCAAACTTTGAAAAGGATTTTATCCTTTATGCTTATGGAGGCCATGATTCCATTTCTGCAATGTTGACACAAGAAAATTCAGAGGGATTGGAGCAACCTGTTGCTTTCTTTAGCAAAGGTTTAGAAGAGTATGAGCATAGGTACTCTTTTGTGGAAAAGCATGTTCTTGCTGTAGTAAAGAGTCTAAAAAAGTTCAAATACCTATTGACTCACAGCAAGGTACATTTGATGGTTGCTCACCCTAGTGTCAAGGAATTCTTGCTTTCCAAAGATCTGAATGAGAAGAGAGCTGGTTGGATCACCAAGGTGATGGAATATGATGTTGATATTCAGACTACCAAGCTGGTTAGAGGTAGAGGTCTTTGTGAACATTTGGCAGGGGGTGAGATTGCAAAGAAGTCTGAACCACTGGATGCATCTCTGGTGATGCATTCTGAAGAAAGTCAAGCCAAAGCAACAAGTTGGTTGCCTAATATGATTCATTATTTAAAGACAGGACAATGCCCTGCAGGGCTAGACTCAGCAAAAAGAAGGTATTACAGGTTACAATCTATTCCTTTTGTGCTAATTGATAATGTTCTTTTTAGAAAAGATCACAATGGTGTTCTTTTAAGATCCATAGATTCAGAAAAGGTGGCAGGTGTCCTGTTTGAATTCCATGATGGACCAGCTGGTGGTCAATTTTCTCCTAGGACTACTGCTTACAAGATCATGAGGGCCGGGTACTATTGGCCATCTATCTTTAAGGATAGTCATGATTATGTTAGAAAATGCATCAAATGTGCCTTATTTGCAGGAAAATAAAAACTTGCAGCTCTGCCCCTTCAACCAATCAAAGTTGACCAACCTTTCATGAAGTGGGGCATAGATTTCATAGGCATGATTAATCCTGCATCTAGTGTAGGACACAAGTGGATAATCACTGCAACAGATTATTTCACTGGATGGACAGAAGCAGTGGCTTTAAAAGAGGCCAATGAGAGTGCTGTACTGAGCTTTTATGATGACCTAATTCATAGGTTTGGCACTCCTGATTCAATCATTTCAGATAATGCTCTGGCATTCACAGGCCTCAGGGTCTCAGAGTGGGCAGTTAGGCATGGCATTTATCTGAATACCAGTTCAAATTATTATCCCCAGGGTAATGGTTTGGCAGAATCTACAAATAAGAATCTGATCAGAATAATTAGAAAGACTCTTCAGGACAATCAAAGGGATTGGCATACAAAACTCAAGTCTGCCCTGTGGTTAGATAGAATTACCCCAAAGAAGATCATTGGTAATTCTCCATACATGTTGGTGTATGGCAGAGAGGCTAAACTTTCCATTTAAATAGAGTTACCAGCACTGGACCTAGCCACTCAGTGTGCCCTGTTTGATGAAGAGGATCCCTTGCAGATCAGATATGCTCAGTTGATGGAGCTGGAAGAAGTCAGAAACAAGTCCATGAGAGACATGCAATTCCATCAAAATTAGACTAAGAGAAGCTTTGACAAAAGAGCCAGGGAAAGGAATTTCAAAGTTGGGGATGTAGTTCTCAAATGGGATGAGTTCAGATCCAGGCCTGGTAGACATTCAAATTTTGATTCCTTCTGGGGTGGACCGTTTGTCATAACAGAGTGCAGAGGATCTAAAAGCTTCTCTGCAAATTTTAGTAAATGGTTTCCATTTGAAGCCCTGCTTTGATATTTGTCCCTCTTTGTGAGTCTTTGTCTTCTTGTAAATAGTTCCCTGTTTCTTCTTTCCAGCTTTCTAGTGTAGTTTCCTGTTTTCCCAGAAGTGCACGCGCACAGGTTCTTGTTGCTATCAAGGTTTTTGTGTTCTAAGTATGACTCCATGCCCAATGGATGTCAATAGGCTACTGGTTCATGTCTAGCAGGATGACATCTCGCAGAAGTCGCCAAAATGTTGCCCATTTTTCCCCATCCTATACGTTTTTGGCCCTTGTCTGTGTTTTCCCGCCAAAAAATGGCTTGTTCCTTTTAAAAAGCTCTCATTCTTGGCTCATCGTGCAATCGCGGTGATTTTATGTCCAAGTCATTAAGTTGCGCGAGTGCGTGAGGAGCTGCCAATCGTAGTCGTTGCGCAATCGCGACCTACTCTTTCATAAGTTCAAAAGACCCCGTGAGTGCGCGACGAGCTGGGAAAGATGTCATCGCACAATTGCGATCAGTTTAGGTCAGTTCGTTCTTGCCTTGTGACTGAGCAGGTCAAATACCTCAATGTTCATCGCGCAGTCATGATGTCTATGTTATGTCAGGTTCCTAGCTCGCGAGTGAGCGACGAGCTCAACGGAAGATGTTGTCACGCAGTCGCGCTAGCGCTTTTCAAAAAGATTAGGAAGGGGTTGCTCGCGACTGCGCGACCAAAGGAGGTGAAGAGCTCGTTGCTCAATCGCCGATGTTTCTAGGACATCAGAGATCAGCTCACGACTGAGCGATTGAAAAAACAAAAGGCCTCGTCGCGCAGTCGTCGAGCAATCAAATAAAAGAAGAAATGGCTCACGAGTGTGCGACCAAATGAAGAGTAAGTGTTGTCACCCACTCGCTGAGTAATGAAGATAAAGGACGGGCACCCTGCGAGTGTGCGACTGAAAAAAATAAAGATGATGTCGCCCAGTCGCCGAGCAGTTCAGATAAAGTAAAAGGAGCTCGCAACTGAGCGACCAAAGAAAGGAAATGCTCATCGCATACTCACCAATGTATCAAGATAAACAGAAGGCAGCTCGTGAGTGCGCGACGAGTAGAGAGAATGGTCATCGCGCAGTCGCCGAGCCATAAGGATCAAAGAGGAACTGAGTGCGACTAGGCGACTGAGAACTGATGAGCTCATCGCTCACTCGTTAAGAAAAAAGGATCAAAAGGAAGTGGCTCGCGAGTGAGCGATTTTAGAAAGAGGTAGCTCGTCGCTCACTCGCTGAAGAAAGAGGTGAATGGAAAGAAGCTCGCGACTGCGCGATCAATAAAGGGAGGCATCTCGTCGCTCAGTCGCCAAGCAGAAAAGATAAAAGAAAAAAGGCCAGCGACTATGCGACCGAGTAGAATAAGCTGCTTGTCGCTCACTCGCCGAGCTGGAAGGATGAACAGAGATCAGCTCGCGACTGAGCAATTAATGAAGAGATGGAGCTCGTCGCCTACTCGCACAGAAATTAAAACAGAGCGAAAGCCGCTCGCGAGTGCGTGATCACAGAAGAAATGATAGAGAGGGAAGCTCGTCGCGTACTCGCCCAAAATTCAGAGGAAAGAAAACATGGCCTGTGACTGTGTGATTACGATGCAAATATGATCATTCATGGCCCAAGATGTTTTCTCAGTTGCAGGCGTAGAAAAAGATGCAGAGCTCATGCAGAAGTTATTTCCCACAGATGCAGTTGGCAACAAGTATGGTCATGATCGAGGACTCATTGATGAGTGATAGCAGCGGCCGTCAGGGGTCATTCCTTGTCCTGGACAGATATGATCAGTTGGTGAGCATTCATGATAGGGTCTACTTGCAGAGTTTAACTGATGAGTCCAGGTTGCTTGTTCGGCAGGCATGGTCAAGTACAAGAATGGACACGGAAGTCTGATCTAATCGATTCATCAGCCTGGCACATTTATGGCCCGATTAGATTTTTGTCCTAGGGTCAATAATTATTGTAAATCTATAACCCTAGCTAGGTTTTGGACTCCTGCCTGCGTGCATGGGAGTATAAAAAGTTTTTTGAGAGCCTTAGTGCAGAGATTTGGCAATTGTTAGGAGAATTTTTCTCTTAGAGACCAGTTCGTGGCAATCTCTCTACCCTTGTGGTTTCCTGCATTTGTATTTCCCATTGATGATTAAGGCATGCTTGAAGCACTTGTGATATTTGTTCTGTCCCTGTCTTCACTGTCTTGATGATCTCTTATTGGATCAAAGTTTATGAATGCTGATTAATGGATATTGGGGTTCCTAGTTCCTCTCATTTTCTGCAACTCTATGTGTTATTGTGTCTGATCTGATTTAGATGTTTTATGGGTATATTTCATCCCCTAACAGTCTTGTCTCATTCCTACACCTAGTTATAGAGAAGGATGTCTGCTTGCAGGTCATAGTTTGTGTTTGTTGTCCAGACCCTCCTATGAAACACTGATGCAAGCCTATCTAGTGAGTTGTGACTTATTAGACCTATTTCCTCTGTTAGTTTCATTCCTCTATACTGAGATCCAAGCCCTAAGTTCGGTGTATCACCTAGTAGGTAGTTTTCTTTCAGTCATTTCCCTTTCAAGCAATCCTTCTATCCCTTTCCCTCAATAGATTTACTTTCCTGTCTAAGAAGAAAATTAAGGTGATTATCCAAGAGGAACCAGCCTAGAACTTGGAGGTCTCATCTCGGTTAGCATAAGTTCCCACAACCTTGAGTTGATTCCCATGTTATACTGGATTATCAAGACCAAGAGAGCTTGAGATCAGAGGCGCAAATTCAGTGTATAACAGTAGATATATTGTAGTAATGTTTCTCCCATATTATATTTTTCTTATAAATAAATCCTTAGGAAAAATAGAATTACATGTTACCATGGGGACTTGGTGAGTATATAAATTATCAAAGTATATGATGGATCTAAGTATATGTTGAAATATATTGAAGTTATATGCAACGGTCTAACAAGTTTGTTCTCAAATGTAATGATATTTGGCCTTAATATATTTTTTTATTCAAAAAATCGATTCTTTAAATAATATAACACACCTTGATTATCAAAATAAAGAGTAGGTATAGTTTCTAAGAATGTCCAATTCATTCAACCAAATACCTTTGCAAACAACTCATGTAGTGTCACATTCCCCCCTTATGGATGAGAAAATAAATCTTTATTCTTCTAAATATACAAGATATATATAGTTATGAAATGATAAAAATCCTAAATTTGATTTACTATCATCAATAGATACAATATATTTTGAGTCACTATAACCTTCCTAGTATAATTAAGGAATGTTCTTGTATTCTACACCATAATAAGTTGTACTTCAAAAATATCTCAAAACAAATTTACCTAAAAATATCTATTGGTTTTCTATCATTAATATATATAAAATAGTTTGAGTAGTAATGGGGTACAAAAAGGGAATCCTAGACATGTAAGTGTGGAGGGAGTGATGTGTGATAACAATGGTAGGTTTGTCTCGACAATGGCCCTCCCTTTGAACTCTTATACAAACAACTTTATCAAAGCTTACACAAGTTACATTGGTTTTAAAATGGTCATTTCTACGGGGTCTACTATGGTTTGGTTAGAGATTTATTCTCTAAATATTATTAATTTTCTTAATGGAAAAGTCCCCTAGTTGGACAATTAAATATTTGATCTATGGTTGTACTCAAATTCTAACTTTGTGTAAAGAGTATAAGGCCACTCATGTGTATCAAGAGGGAAATTATGTTGTGGATAGATTGGATAATTTAGGGGTTAATTGTCATCACATCATAATATTATGATTTAACAAAATCCTATAGGAGATCAAAATGCTAGTCTATAATGATTATAGGGAATTATAAATTGAATGTTGCTTTTAAAAATGAAGAACTCAATCATGCTAAATAGAGTATTGATTTGGCCTTCATTTATCATGAAGTGTTTAGTTTATCCTCTTTACTTGAGCTATTTATCTGAATTTGGTGCTCTAGTTATATGGTTTTTACTTCTCATGGTAGCATTAGTAGTATGGGAGGTGACATGAATAGGATTAAGCCTATTATTTAAAATAAATTGCAAGATAACTATATGGTATGGATTGATCTGTCTATTCTCTGTCTTAGTGGTTATTTGGAATGACTTCATAGCGCAAACCCTAGAGTCACATAATATTTTGTCGACGGTTGGAGCCAGGTAATTGAAGGTGTATGGTTTGGAACTCAAAAAAAAGCTGCGGATATATTTTCTAAGTTCTCTAATACTATGGTTGAGGGGAGAAAATTCTATAGAGATAAGAAATGTGCTAATGAGGCATTGTGGATCTTCTTCGTGTCTGGTGAAGGAGATAATGTCAAGGTCACTGTTTAGAGGGCTTCAATAATATTACTAACATATATTATCACTAGTTTTTTTTTTTTTGAGCTCTTAAATTGTATGTTTATGTGGAGTCCTAATAACTATATAGGTCTACATATCTATAATTATATGATAATTTATATATACATATGTAAAAATATTAAATTTCTCTTATGATAATTCTTATAATTATTTATTTAGATGTTCTTGATCTCTTTTATATTGACCCTTATATATATATATTGAGAACATACTTGATGGGTATCCATAAGAAAGATACTTCAATTATTTTTATATATCTATAATTATCATTAAATATTTTTATATTTTTATTTTTATTTGATAAATTGTTAGAGGGCCCAAACCATTTACAAAAAAATAGCCATTTCAATAGACAAGAGGGAGACCTTCACATGAACTAAGACCACAAAGACCAAAAAAGGGGAAAGTATTTTTGAAAGAGAGGCTTTTGGCCAAAGCCAAAACCTAGAAAAAAAGGGGGTCTAGGCCAAAAAAAGGATCACCTAATCAAAGTAAAGGCCTCTGGGTGGGAAAACAATATCATTTTCTTATAAATACTCCTTACACTAGAGAAAAACTCAGACAAGGAAGTAAATATTTGGATGGTACTTCTGAAACTTTTACAAAATGAACACTTATGAGCTACAGGGAAAGTAGTCAAAAAATAAAATACACCAAAGAAGACCTAAAGATTTTGGAAGGATTCCTCAAACCTTTTACAATTTAAACCACTATGAACATATATCTTTGTAGAAATAGAAAAAAAAAATAAAATAATATAAGAATATCCAAGAAGATACTTCTATATACACAATATCTTGAACCACCTCTATAGGCTCCCTATTCGTACAATAAAAATACTCAATCAAAATCCTTACAATCAAAGCATACAGTACCACCTTAATAGGTCTCCTATGAGAAGTAAAACTAAAGAAGACCATAAGGTTTTTGAAGGAATCCTCTAGCCTTTTTAATAAAAATCCTCTATAATAAACTATGTTCATACAAAGGGAAGAGGGGAGAGGGAAGCCAAACCCAATCTGAGAGAAAACCACAAGAGACTTAACATCCTTCGCAATAAGAGACACTAGGGCTATGCACTTCAACTGCAAATTAAACAACCAACCCTCACCTGTAAAGATACCTAAAACCTCAATAAGAGATGAAATCACCATAAAAGTAAATGCAAGGGAGGGAAAAATATTGAACACAAGTAGATTTACAAATACTTCCTCATGATGGATATCCACTTCCATAGAAGGTCAACCCGCCCACAAAATAAGAAACATGAAGAGTAACACTGAACAAAACCATAAAATTATCACCAACAATCTCAGTAGATAGAACATGAATATAAAGATCTCCTACCCCTCCATGCACACAAACTATAATTGGAACAAATTGGGTTTTCTACCTAACCAAAATTCTTCAAGAGTTTTATTTGGAAGGGCCTTAGTAGGAGTTCTATTAAGAATATAGGTGGCACATGCCATGGCTTCAACCCAAAATTTATAATCTATATTTCTAGAATGTAAAAAACATCTAGCCATTTCTAATATAGTTCTATGCTTACGTTCTGCCACACCATTCTATTCTGGTGTATAAGGAATAGTAAGCTCATGTTTGATACCAAAAGATCTTAAATAGGAATGGAAAGCATGATTAACATATTCAGTACCATTATTAGTCCTAAGAATCTGAATTCTACAACCACTTTGTCTTTCCACAAAACCATGAAATTCAGTAAAAATATCAAGGACTTGATCTTTACTATGTAAGAAATAAATCCAAGTTCTACAAGAATAATCATCAACAAAAGTTAAAGCATATTTAGAACCTGAAATAGAAGTATTTTCCATAGGATCTAAAAGATCACTATGAATCAGAACTAACTTATTATTATCTCTCCAAGATGATTTATGAGGAAAAGATTCTCTATGCATTTTACCACTCATACATCCATTGCAATCAAACTTAGAAGGAGTAAACTTAGGTAGCCCATCTACCATATTTTATTTTTGCATTAATGAGATATAATCATAATTTAAATGTCCTAGCCTCTCATGCCAAATGTGAAAATCAATAGTAGTGAGTAAAGAATATCTAGGAGATGCAAATTAATAAAATTTAAAGAGATTATCATCATCCAATTTAGTATTAGCAACTATCTGATCAGTATTGGGATCAATGATATGGCAAATATTTTTATGAAACTCAACCTTATAATATTGACATAATTGTGGAACAAAAAAAATGTTAGCTTTCAAATCAGAAACATAAAGTACATCATGTAGTTTACTGTTTGGAATAGAAACATTACCAGTTCCTTCAACTAGACAACAATGGTTATCAGCTAAAGAAACAGGAATATTCATAGAATCAGGTTTTAAAGAATCAAAGACTTCCTTATGAGAAGTAACATGTTGAGATGCACCATAGTCAATAATCCATTCAATAGGTTTAGAAGCATTAAAACAGATAGTAAAAGAAGAACGTGATTGATTTTCATTTGAGTAATTTTGAGAATTAAGTTGATCATCTTTTTGTTTTTTAAAACAGTTATGAATTAAATGACCATCTTTGCCACAATAGGTGCAATGAGGCCTATTAGACTGATTATTACTATGATAGTTATTGGAAGGCCTAGAATTGTAATGATTATTAAATGTTTGACCTGAGTTATTATTCAAATAATTAGATCGTTGATAGTTTTGGTTATTTTGATTTGTGTTAGAAGATCTAGTGTTATTTTGATTAGAGTTAGAAGATCTATTGTTATTGTGACTTTGAGAGACATATGCATGTTCATGAGATTTAAGTATGCCAAAGTGAATTAATTTAGCTTCCTCTTCACGCAACATATTTTGAAAAATGACATAAATTAATTGAGTTGCTAAAGAAGGAATAGGTGACTGAGAGTAAATATTTGTAATAAACTGTTGAAACTATCTAGGCAAACATTTACGAATAATTATGTGGATTATCCTTAAATCAGAAAGAGGAACTTGTAAACCAGTTAGTAAAAATCTAAGGGAATCAAACTTGAGCAAGAAATCATCAACAGAGTTGAAGTCGGTATACCTGAGGTCTTCAAGTTGGTCTTGAAGCTAGATTTTTTGAGTCTCATCTGCACTATCATAGGTATTTTTCAGGATGTCCCAAGCCTGATGGGATTTTGTACAATTAGAAATTAAGAAATACAATTCGGGACTTAAGGTGATCCCGATTAAACCAAGTGCTTCCTCATTTTTATTCTGCCAATTAGTTTGGTCAGGTTGAGGAGCAGAGGTTGCAGGTTTTAAAGTGGCATCAGTAGAAATATCTAAAATATGGTAGAATCTAAAGATGAAAGTCATGTGCATTTTCCATGCATGATAATTTGTGCTAGATAACTTAATTTCTGGCATCAGGGTATTCATGATGAAATACAAAGACCTAAACTAGGGAAAAAACAGAGAATCCTTAACAGAAAATAGAAAAGAACTAAATGCACTTGCATGCACTAGCAGAAAGCTATACCAGCTTACGCCAAAGGGGCATGCAAGGAAAAAGCAATCACTAGAGAAAAAAACTGCAACTTAAAGCAGTAAAAGCTTACAAATCTCGGTTAATATGTTATGAATTAACAGATAACAATGAGAACTTTCGCATGCAAGGAGAAAGAAAAACTACTAAAAAAAATAGCACAACCCTGCAAGAAAAGTCGAGTTAGAGAACACAATAATCTTACAACTATAAGGAAAAGAAAACTAATTTAACTAATTAAAAAAATTCAATAACAAACTGAAAAACTAAACTGAAACCATAAACGATAAAGAACCAAAAATAAAGATTAAACTATAATATTAAATTTAAAATTATAGAAATTGAATCTATATTAAACAACTATAATATTTAAACTAAAGAAAATTGCAAGATTAAACTAAATCTATCGATATATATCAACTAAATCTATTTAAAAGAATAAGATTTAAAATTAAATCTATACTAATTAAGCTAAATAAATAACCGAATAAACTAAAGGTTTAAATTAAAAGTATTTTAAATTAAGTCTATTTTAAAAAAACTAAAGATTAACTAAATCTAATTAAAAAAAACAAAAGAATAAACTAAATCTATTTACAGATAATAAATAAACTAAAACTAAAGAAATAAAAATGACAACTATATCCCGGGCTATGTCTTTAATTGGCTGGGCAGTCCTCAGGGTTACTGCAATGCCCACTACTTATCTTAGTTTGTCTATTCAACCTCGCCTGTCTAAAGGGGTTTTGTGCTCTGCTGATGCTACTAACTCTAATACCCGATTACATCAAAGACTTGTAAGAATATCCAAATCAAGTGGGTTTACACCCTGTTCAAATAGAGTGATACCGAATTCATAAAAATACTATAGGAAATGGAAAATCATGGCAATCAATGAAGTCGTCAGAGAAGAGGAGAAGAAGAAGACCGCCTCTATGGAGGAAAAAGCTCAAAATAAGTCTATGTCCGAAGGTGGTAAGGGATTTGGGTCACCTAAATCAAAATCCCCAGCCCCAGTGAGAAAGAAACGTAGTAATGGGGGTAAGGAAAATACGCAGAGGGGCAGCGGCTTCTGCTGCGCAGAGAAGGAGGAAATAAAAGCGTGAGGAGAATCAGGGGTTTTGGGATGGAAACAAAGGAGAAAAAGGTGGAGGAGACCAAGCTAAGGAAGAGGAGGAAACGGTGCTAACGCAGACCAGCAGACCAACATATGTGAATAAGGCAAAGGTGGCAGCAGTTGGGTGAAGGTCAGTGGTGAAGGTGCCGGGAAATGGCGAATGCAAAGAGATGGCGGCTTGAATAGCAAGAAAAGGGGACAAGGATGAGATATAACAGATAAAATATCAGATAACAAGAACAAAAAAGATCTGCTTGACTCAATCAACAGAGTATAAGGCCCTTCAATGTGATCTACAACTGCTCAAGGACAGCAATGCAAGTATGCAAAGAAGGCAATCGACCCTCTTTCAGACTAAAAAACCTTGATAATAATCATAGAAAAAATAAGTTACCAAGAGAGTACTATATTTTTTTTTCAAGAAAATGAGATAGATGCATATTTAAAAAACTTATGCATACATAAATTTAAAACCTAAAAACTGAAATGCAAAGAATAAAATTAGAGAATAGTTCAAAGGAAGGAAATGCATGCAAAGAATAACAAATGGAGTGAGCAATAATTTGCATGTAAATAAGTAATGATGAGAGGAAAAAATGGAAACTGCTAAAAAAAGAATAAGTCATGCAAGGGAAATATTTTAAATTTATTTTTCAATATTATATTAAAGATCCTTTTTACAATGCTGGGAAGTTACAGTTGGTGGCTTCTACTCTACAGGGGATCCCTGTTTACTTTCTATCCATCTTCAAAATCAGAGGCAGTATGGCTGAGAAACTGGAAAAAATTCAGAGAACCTTTCTGTGG
>MU224803.1:421365-453822 GCA_018584345.1 Thuja plicata | reverse complement strand
ATAAGTGTGTGAGACAAGTGTAGGATTCCTCATAAGGAGGAATATCTAAGATTACAAGAATAATATAAAGGATACCTTGGTTTATCCTAGTAAATGTAACAACCAAGGAAAGATTAATTCTAACAATTACGCTTACTGATGATAGGTATGAGCATTCTTCCCTTCCCACTCCTTATTCTCTACTCTATCTCTATTTATTAAATTACTTTACTTTAGAGGTTCATTTTAAAACCTTTCACAAAACCATTTTCCTATTTTAAACCATATTAGGCATCGATAAAATCAATGCTCCTTTTTTCCTATTCTACTCTATGAGTAATAGAATTGACAAAGGTGATTATCACAACTGCACTAGGGGTTAATGTATGTCTTGTATAAACATTTATTTTAAAATTATCCTATTTGTAGGTCTTGCATTACCTATCCTCCACTAGAAGATGAACAAATTATTCATCCCCTTCGAATCAAGGTCAAGATTGAGTGGTTGGGTAGTAGCCTTCTTCCTGAAAGCTCAAACCCTAACCCTAAGAGCAAGAAAAAGAGCAAAACCCCTCTCCCCTCTTTGCCAAAAATATCTTTTTAAAAAATCCCTCCTTTACACTTCCCCGACTAAAAGGAAAGCCCTGAGAAACAAATTTATTCCTCCAAGTCTACAAAAACAAATTTTGGATCCAAAAAGTGAATAATTGATGAATAGAAGGAGGATAATGACGATGTTCAAGTTTGAAAAATGGACTCTAGATCTAGAGAAAAGAATTATGAGATAAGTTATGATCAATCTAGGTCTGCTCGTTTGAGGAATAAAAAATATATTAAAGAAAATATGCCTATTGAGGAATTTTTCTGAGAGAGGAACTTTGAATATGAGTCTGAGAAAAGTGACAATATTTATAATTTAGAGGATGAGGATTATGAAAAAGATAAAGAGGAGTTGGATGAGATATAAGAGGAAAAATTCACGAAGATAACTGTGAACCTTGATGAATTAGAATAAATGGTGAAAACTGTGTGTAAGTCCCTATTTCTCCTCATGAAGCTATTAGTACAAGCAAGCACTAAGAGGGGGGTGAATCAGTGTAAACAAATACTTAAGATATTTCACCACCGATCTAACAAAGTTAATCAACAATTTCCAACAAATGAAACATATAACTGATAATAAAAAATATAAGTCAACAACATCATGCATCCACAAAAGCATCACATATGACACATATTTTTCATGTGGAAACACTTGTTAGAGGGAAAAAACCATGGTGGGGATGACAGCCATAAATCACTTTACGACGGTAAAAATGTTTTCCCTGTTAGGAGCTACAATATGTTTTCTAGGGTTCACCCTATTAAAAGTGACAAGTACCTTGTTAGAAGTACCAAAATACTTGTTAGATTCTACCTTGCTAGAAGATTTCAACCTTTAGTAAAAAAGTTTCCCTATTAAAGGATTTAAAATAACGACATGTTAAGATCTACCCGACTAAGGGATTTAACCTGCTGCAATTGTTACTAAAACAACAGTAACAATGATCTATAGAATGACACTAATTTCCTATCAGATCTTTAATACTCCTTTTCTCTTTGACGATCTACTAATCTCTTCTTCTTCTTCTTCAATTTTAGATCATTTTATTTTAAAATACAATTGAACTTGTATATGACATGATTTAGCTCTCCTTATATAATGTGTTCTTAATTGTTTTAAGACCTAAAAACTTTCCATCCAAGTCGCCTGAAAATACTTATAAACCTCCTTGAAATCAACATCAATCATATCTAACAAGTCATCTCAAAACGTAATACACAATCCCATAAATGATAGAAAACCTTAGATCACCCGCCTTAACTGATTCATCATGAAATTATGATCAGTGACCCAATATGTACAATGTCTTCCACATCAAAAACATAATTCACTCCAAACATTGAATTACCTATTGCGATCAGTACCATGCCTTCCTTATACCATATTAATTTACCGTCTAAGATCGCATCACCTAATTTTCTTTGTAACTCGAATGCTACTAATTTCATTAACTGATATTGTTCTTGCTATATTCCTTATGTACACCGATCAACATAGTTAACTGTAATTGTCTTTATCAATCATGCACAGATATTACCTTTTTCTCCAATCATATTTACTGAACATGTTTCCATTAATGAAAACCAATTATATATCTTCAAATGTGCAATCTTTACATCTCCTCAAAAAACTACCATAATTCCAACATAAGCGTGTTTGAAAAATAATTCCACTACTCCTATACTTGAGTCTAGGAAAGATAATGGCACTCAGGATCAAATAAAGGCTCTCTAAGAGAAAGTGGCTAGTCTATTGAATTATATCACCTCTACTATTATCAAAGAGCAGTTTAATACTGCTATCTCTTCTATTTTCACGTTAATGGGAAGCATTGTGAAGAAGACTATCTTTGGTGTAGCTATGGGAAAGATAAAACTAAGGAAGAATGCCAAGAAGAAGGAACAAGATAATAAGGATGAGGAGGAACCCCAAGGCAAATACAAAGAAGATTGGCAGAATGAACACTATTATCTCTCAAAGGATTGGGAGACTATTTCTAAAATTAATGATAGTTAATTTACTTATCTTTAGACTCAACTATTATGTTGATAGCGATATGGTTGGTTTGGTTAATCTTTTTATCAATATTTTTGTTGTGCTTTTATTGGTATAAATTGGGAGTCTGTGACTCCTACTATAAGGAAGAATAAGGTCTTTTTCTACTTTTTTCTCAAATGAAGAAAGATAAAAGTATAGATTATAATGACTCTAGTGTTATCTTAGTGAAAGTTGATAGTTCTAATGTGTTGTTTTTTATTAAATTTTCTTAATGCTTGGTTTTGATTTCTTTTAGGTATGATGCCATGAAGCCTATCTTCTATTCCATAGTGTGAATTTTTTTTTATCTCGGTTTAGGGCTCTTCCCCTACCACTTTAATTAAAAAACACATCCTCAACAATAATCTCTTCCCCTACCACTTTAATTAAAAAACACATCCTCAACAATAATCCCCCTAAGAAATAAGGCATCACCACCCAATTTGAGAGAACAATTTGGTTCTTAGACAGAAATTTTTCATAAACAAGGAAGATTGACATTAAATGTCATAGATTTGATTTGACGGAAAAGGCGGTGAAATTAATGGTAGGCATACAAAATAAAGTGGGGGTGCATTGATTGAAATAATTATGTGACGCGTCAATGAAACTTATCGCTATCTAAGAATATTTATCTTCATGTACAAATCTATGTAATCTACAACCACAACTTAATATTGACAGTTGGATCATTCATTGTACCTACAATATATTTGACAATTACTTTTCGACAAAATACACTTTAAGATTTCGTTAAATTCAGGTGGAACAGTGGCACTTCTAGTGATCGATTTGTATAATAAAGGGTGTGTGATTAAACACAATACAAAAATGACTATCTGATGAATCATAATCTAATTCTTGGTTTATTCTGCACATATATCTATAATTTTTAGGTACGAACAATATTTTCTTGATCAAATAATACTTCACATGTTTGATTTTTCGTTATCCTTTCTTCGTTTAATATTCTAGATGACTTTGAGAGTATTTTCTTACATCTTTTGCAAGAGAGCCAGAAAATGAAAGTGTGTCATCTAACAAGATAAGCACTAGGTTATCTCTAATTAAATTGGAGGAAGTCGTAGAAGGAATGTAAAAAAACTAATAAGCATGGCTCACAACTCCCATAAAGTTGTGGATAACACAAATATAATGGTCTATGGAAGATCATTTATTTATTATTAAACACACCTTTATTTTTACCATGTTTCATAGGTCACATGCCAAAAAAATTTGAATACACGAGGCCCATTATGTCTTGATATAAATAAATAAATACATATGAGCACCATAATTTTATTTTCTATTTTTTCAATAAATACATGTTTTTCCTCACACCTTGAAGAAAGGATAATATACTTCGTTTGAGGAAAATTATGTGAGGGTATTGTCAAGTAAATATTTAACCCAAGAATGGTGATAATTAAACATATATAAATAGGAAATTTATAAATAGTTCCCTTTCTAGAGTTACATTTAATTTTCTTCATTTTCCTTATGCTATGTATAATAGGAATATGCAAAGACGATAATTGATGATTTTTTTTTAAATCATGGTAGAATAAGATACGTAGATTAATGAGAAAATAATCACTTGCAATTAATTTAAAGCGTCAAATACCTTTCTTCGTAAATATATTTTTATGCCTTAATTAATTTATTTTAGATTTACTTTTTTTTTCTCATGTACATAATGCACATACAATCTTTGGAGATAAAGAGAGAAGGGGTTCTATGTATCAATTTATATACTTCAATAATTATTTAACACAAGTAAGACGATACATTTATTATGGTTATTCCATTTTAAATAAATCTGATTTTTATTATAGAAATATACGACAATTACATATTTCTTTCCTCCAAAGAGAACAACCGTATGAATTCCTTAAATGCTCTTTTTACATAAGAATGTTTATATAAAAAAGTAAAATTGATGGAAAAGGAAATATAATGATTCCATGCAATGAAAATAAACTTGGCCTATAATCTTTTGTTATACAAAATTTCTTAAAATTAATTAACCTTCAATAGGTCATACCTAGGTATACCAAAGACTTAAATAATCCAATGAACACAAGCTTGCTCTCATATTGGACTACGTCACTAACATATTTCTTTGTTTAAATTTAGCATATGATTCCCAATGAGAAATGCCAGTTTGGGAAAGTAGAGCCACGCATTCATCAAATTAGGTTTTTATTAGTAATATGAGAGGTGGGTCTCATATTTGGTTTCACTTTTAAATGTTAAAAAGTTTCTTACTTTTGTTAAAGGTGAAAACCATATGTGGCACAAATTCTTTGCATGCAAAGGAATTTTGATTCCATCTCTTGTATTCATATATCTTGAGACTGAAATCATGTTGTTTATTCTTTTTCTTAAAATATTTCTAATGTTGATTGTAATTGGAATTATGGATTGTGGATCTATATCTTTAGCACATTTTTGAGCTGATAGTTTATTTTCACTATAATGTGTATTTTTAGCCAATAGGCTTTCTATGGGGAGCAGAAAATGTGTCTCACACTCCTGAAAAAAGTTTTGATCAGTCTTTATTTCTTATAATTTTACCATTTTTTTTTAAAATTAAAAATTAACGCTCCATTTCATGCGTGGTGCTATCCCTTTTATCCTTTGGTATGTGGCCAACAACCTGTTGGTGAATGGATCTATGTTATCACCGGGAAATGTTGTGGTTGCAACTGCCACCGTAAATATGCTTGCGACATGTGGAAGCTTAGACACCAGGTAAGAATTTTGACAAAATGCTTCAGAGAATATGGAATCGGAGGCACTACATACCGAGCTGCATGTCACGCCACATAAGAAACATTATTTACAAAGAATGCCATAATTTTTCTGTGAAGTTTAGGGTTCACAAATGGATTTCTTCCACTTATCTCGCACAGAGGCATCATTGAGATTAATATGGGATAGCTATTTATTACTATAAAGCTCGACAGCGTCACTTGCACAAACATACTCTCCATGGTTGAATAACATTGTCTCATAACGTCTACAATTCCACATACAAATGCCATCAAGTTTATTAGTGCTAAAGGTATATTCCAATTAATTTCCAGACTACTTGAATGAGCGCAAATAGATTGGATGACTCTCCTTTTATCATCCACATCCTTTGTTCATTCCACCAAGATTTTAGAGAGCCTCCTCCTACATATATAAATTCTAGAGCATTTTGTGCATGTGCACATACTGGTAAAAATAGAAAGAGGATAACCCATGGATCTGAAATCTGCTAGATATAAATGATTTTTAATCAAAATCATTTACAAATTAGATGGAGCGCAGAAAGACTATGTTTCTTTCTCATTGTAAAGAAAGTTATTAATCCATATACAAAACTCAAGAAGGTAAAAGTACCTAGGGAAATAATGATAGGCTGATAACCATGCATAAGGTTGGTAGTACGTCGTAGTAGATTAAAGGTAAGGAAAATGGAGCAAATAGAAAGTAATAACTATAACACATGTTATGTGCTAGACTTGATGGCGGATACCATAAGTGACAGGACAATATTTGCTACAAAATATCTCAAGGAAACCCGTTACCCATCTTTTATTTAGGATGAGAGTGTCATTTAGATTAACAGGCGCACACCCCACAAAACCATCTCTTTTGGGAGAGAAAAAAACAAATTTCCATCCTCTACAGTGTATAGAAAACTTTGTCAAAGTATCTTCCACTACACAGTTGTAGAGCATGCCAACCTGTAACATGAATTCATTGTTAGAAATTATTTCCAAAAAAAATTACCCTGTTGGAAAAAATTATCAAGATTTTAACATGTATTTTCCTTTTTTCCCCATTGGGTGTTTTCCTCGTAGTGACACTTGGCAAGATCTTTTGCCTCGTCCAATCACTTAGATGGAGCTACTTTTCCATCCCTACAATTGATGAACTAATCAGATCTTTGATAAAGTCTAAAGGATGAATGAAATAGAATATTTGATAGCTCAAATAAAGAATATTGGGTGAGAGAAACTAGACCTCCTAACTACCTTTCTAATCTACACGAATGGATTTTTATTGTGGTAATTATATTGTTTTATTAAGAAAATAGCTTATTATTACAGTTAACTTTAATGATCTATTAAATCAGATATTTGAATTAATTAGATTAAACTATTTTAATTTTATCTTTTAAAAAATTAAATAATATTTAAAAATACAAAATTGTTTGCTTGATTAGAATAATAGTGTAGAAGTTCAAAATGCAAGAAGATTTTTTTGATATGTATGTCAATGCATGCAACCCCCGTGATCTATCGTAGGGTATCAATCCAATACATCGATCTTTTCTTGATGATTCATGCTTGCTAAATACAGCTCAAATATTTTTTGCTGACCCCTTGGCTGACTATGAGACCATAATCAATTGTGTCGAAAGACACACAAAATGTAGAGAGGGTGCTTGCTTGCACAAGAAGCGGGGTAAAGTAGAGTGTCGCTACAAATCTCCATGGAAGAATCAAAGTATCTCTACTCTATCAATTGATAGCACAGGCACAAAGAAATATGAACCTCCATGAAATGATGATAGGTTAAACATACACAACCCTAAAATGATCCTAATATGGAGAGCCAATATATATTTCCAGCTTGTTGTCTTGCGAGCGCATGTTCTAAAATACATTGCAAAATATGCAGTAAAAGCATAGAGAAAATATGAAAGTTGCACTGATATGCTTACAATAATATGCACATGCCAAAAAATAGGTGACCCAGCCTTGACTGCATATAGAAAATTTATGACAGAACTTGTGGTAGATCGTGATATAGGAGCCCAAAAAATATGTCATATGCTTCAAAAAGTACCACTCGTTATGTGCAGTAGACATTTCACAACTCTAAATGTTGGTCGAAAAGTATTGCACCGCTTATCAAGAACATCAAATGAAAGCACATATAACCCATCTACTTACACTCTTACATCAATCGACCTCCATAGATGGAACACATCACACTACTTGAATCTGCACAATCTTTCTCCTATGCTACAGGAGGTAAAGGGGATAAATGGAGGGAGAGAAAAGAAAAATCTATTGTTAATGTCTTCCCAAAATTCTATACCATCCAAAAGGAGGGTTCTAAAAAATTTGAAATTTTTTTTTGGAGTGAGTTATTATTATATAAACATTTTTCGTAATATTGAAAGTGACATAGGAGTTACAAAAGATAAAATAATTTAAAATTGGAAGCAAATGAATGCTAGAAAATATGACGTATGGCACATCAATCACACCATCAAAGAGGACACTATTTATTAAGAGGAGGACAATAGTGATTGTGATGTGAACACGATAGAAATGATAAACATGCATGAATGGGAGCAAATTTCAGAAATAGGATTCACAAATATTGTAAACCTAGATGAACTTGAAATGCTTGGAAATCATGAGTTTGATAACAATTACAAGTGGGATCAGGTTGTCGTACCTCAACATTTGCATGAAATGGCACCACAATTCATAGTCACGCCAAAGACATACAACTGTGGATGCCACTTACCAACTAGGATCAATGTCCTTGATTATACACTTTCACCAAAGTAAAATCTTGTACTTTCAATAATTATAGACCACAGCAAGTGTCTCTCTGTCAAACCATTACACATGGTCATTCGAGGGACTGTAGGAATAGGAAAATCATACTTAATAAGTTGTATAAGGAAATCACTCCATGGAAGAACTACTCCAAACAACCTAATACTTATACTAGCCGCTAAACCCTAAACCCACATGGTTATTCAAGGGATTGCAGGAACATGAAAATCATACTTAATAAGTTGTATAAGGAAAGTGCTCCATGGAACAACTACTCCAAATAACCTCATACTTATACTAGCCCCTACTGGAATCACTGCATTTAACATACAAGCATCCACAATACATTTGACATTAAAAATTTCTATCAAATAAATGCATCCATTACAAGGCCAAACACTTACCACATTCCAAGAAGAGATGAAGCACATGAGGTACGTCCTTATTGATGAGATGATTTTCATAGGGCCCAAACTACTATTGCGAATAGACATAAGGCTATGGGAGGCCTTCCCCCATTGACAACATATTAGCTTTGGTGGATTGTCCATAATTCTAATTGGTGGCTTTGCACAACTGCCTCCTGTAATGGAAAAACCTATCTATGCAGCACATTCAAATGCCTTAGCACTATGGAAACAATTTACAAAAATTTTAACCTTACAAACAATATTTTTCCAACAAGGTGAGAGCCCAATCCAAACCCAGTTTCGCCAAGTACTTCACAACATACGAAATGCAACCTCAATACAGGAAGATTGGAAATTATTGATGTCTCGCACAACCATAGAGCTTACAAAAGATTAAAATGAACATTTTAACAATGCAATACACCTTTTTGCTACAAATTATTTAGTATGCCTACATAACATAAAAATGCTAAAACAACTAAAGTGTCCAGTTGCACTAAGCATCGCAACAATTTCCAGGAGCAGAGTAGATATTGAAACTACTGATGAAAAACTTGAGAAAAAAGTGCTACTTTACAAAGGGAAATGAATCATGATCACAACCAACCTATGGACACAAGCAGGCCTTGTAAATGGAACTCTTGGTGAAGTTATTGATATTATTTATAATCCAAGCTCAAAACTACTTGAAATTCCTGCATACATGTTAGCACGGTTTGAAACCTATAATGGGCCACCATGGAATGAAGGTGACCCAAAATCTATACCAATAGTGCATGTATCCCTTGGAAACCGTAGACAACTACCACGCACAATGGCATGGGCTATTACCATACACAAGTCCCAAGGTCTAACACTTCAGCGAGCAATGATTGATATTGGGAAGACTGAGAGATAGGGCCTAACATTTATAGCTATATCTTGAGTCAAGTAACTAGATGGCCTCTGCATTGAGTGCCCGTTCACCTTCGAGAGATATTCCAGAATGCAAAATAATACGTACACAATTATAAGGAAAAAAGAAGAGGATCGATTGCAACTAATGTCTCTTTAGGGAAAAGGTATGTGATTTTGAAGCCATCTTATTTGACTATATATAGAATAAACATTATCACATGAAGTCCATTGACTTACTTTTTTTATTACATCCTTGCAAGTATTTGGAAAGCATGAAAAATAAAAAATATTTTGTGTGAATCGTTGGTTGCATTTGATTCAACAATTCAATTGTATGTTACTACACTTCTAAGGTTTTTTTTGTAGCAATTCATTAGTTTTGTTTACACTTTATGGAGCTAATCTATAGCATAGAGCATACAAAACCATGTAGTCTACTATCCTGACTCTAGCTTCATAGAATATCTATGAGTTATATAAAATTAAATTCAATATACTTCATTTGCAGAGGTTCTATCTAGGTCTTTGACTATATGTATCGATTTTGTGCAAGCCCCATACTTGGTTTATGTGATATCTACGCGTTATATTCATTTCATCCTTGTTTCACCCTCTCCACTTGATTGTTTATTATCAAGTCACATAGTTGATACTCTGTATTGTCACTTTACTTGGTTTGTTGGTTTTTTTTTCTTGTTATTTATGGTGTTCTTCTATAGTTTACAGCTTCCATAAGTTTACTGACATTACTTGTGTTCACCCTCAGTAGACTAAACAGAAGATTCGAGAGCTTGCCAAAGTGTTGGTTATTTGGAAGATACAATATGATCTCCCTTTCTCTATTCATAATATCATTTCATGTCCTTCTAAGATTCATTCAATGGTTCTTGATGAATAGTTTTTTTGTTGCTCATACATGCAAAGGGACCTCCTTGATGTTGATTAGATCTCTTTTGCATTTCTTTCTCCTTTGAGACTCTTATTGTTCTATCTTTTCACATGATAATTACTATATTTATTGTTTTAACGATGGCAACTTGAATGTTGGGTAAGGGCATTTTGTATTCCAGTCTGTAAGAATAGTGGGTGGTAGGGCGACTCGTTTAAAGTTTGCCACATTAACCTCAGAAAGTTTTGTGCTCTTATTTTCATTATGCAAAATAAGAAACAAAAGAATACAACATTACATTAGTTACCAATTTTACCATATGTTCTGTGAAATTTTGAATGTACAATATTGAATGTTAAAACAATTTATATTTCACTTATATATGACCTCGTATTGTCTTATATATCAACTCATATAAACTCTCCTATCGGCATCACACTTGCACCTTTCCAAGTGCAAGTGTTAATTTTATTCCCTTATGAGGCTTGGTGAGGATGGTTCTTCCCAAACCTGTTAGATTTTAATTTTTTGAAAATTATCAATAACTATTACTATGTGGAATTCTTTATGTAACTCTTTTAGATCTACCAATTAAATGAAGTGAAATTTTTTTACCAAAAGAATATATATGTTATTTTAACTATTTTCCTTCCATCATCTAAAATAATAGTCCATTGATTTTTTTTATATTTATTTCAACTATTTAAAACGTGTTTCCTATCTCAATGAAATTTGTTGAAATTTGGTAAAAATCCAAAAACCATAACCATCTGAAATGTTATATCAATTTTACCTAGAATATAAAAGATGTTTTGGAATTAAATATATCATAAAAGATATTTCCGAATGGGTTTAAAAAGAGGGTCAAGGATAAATTTACAGATTATTTTTAGTTAATGCCAAAGGTAGGAATACTTATGCATTCATGCATGTTTTTTTTAGTTTAACCAATCATAGTGCTAAATTTAATAACATTGAACAAAAAAACTATAGCACCATTTTTACACATTTTTTATAAATAAAAAATAAAATAAAATAAAAATTTCCCTATTTTCCTATTGGCTTATATTCTAAATAGTTTGTGTAAATTTTGTGAGAAAAATCCATTTTAATTAGAAAAATAACAATTTTCCTACAACGAAAGCTTCTGGCATGACATAAAGCTTTATTTCTTCTTGGTCATAATGAGTTTTCCTTTTGTACTTAATTCATATTTTTACATTTTGGTTCAAAGTATTTTTCAAATTGACAAGGATTTTGATAGTGCATACAAATCTAGAAAAATCTAGAGATTCTTTCTATTCCTCATTATATTGGATACTGAATGGTAACCCAATTATTTTCATCTATTATCCTATTTAATATGCATTTTTGAAGTGCTTAAAAAAAATGCAAAATATTGGTAGAATGTTTTTATTCTTCTTCAAAATAAATGGTGGTTGATAGCTGAAAAAAATGTATCCATGATGATCTTATTAAGTATACATTTGTACCAGCATGTTCATTCATTGAATGCATCCTTATCTCTTGAGACCTATATTAAGTATATCATTTAATCTATTAACATATCATGTGAATCTAGTGAAAAGCGTACCAGCGTAGAGTTCATTTCTTTCAAGAATTTGTAGATGCTTTTGATTTAAACAATAAAATTACAATTTTTTCTCGAGTAATAATTTTTTATTGTTACAAAATTCTTATTTGGATGTGCTTGACACATAATCTGATGATTTGTTTTCTTATGAGAAATACTTTAGGATATGTCATATTGAAGTCTGCATCTCTAAGGAGTGATTTTTAAATAAATTTTAAGACTAAAAATAATTGAAAGTGATTATATGTCTCACCATTTCATGAATAATTTTAATTACAGTTAATCATTTGGTGACATTGTTTATAAGTTGAATATTAATACTAGAATAATTTGATCTATAAATTGCATCATGGTAGGACATTGCATATTTCTCAAGTTGTATGTTATTGTTTCTGTGTAAACTTTTGTCAAGGTTTTATCTTTTAACTTTATTTTTTAATTTTTACAGACCTTCACACTTGACCTTTCTATAAGGAGTGCTACAACGTCTAGAAACTACCATTTTGGGCTAAATGGGTCTCTGAGTCAACCTTTCATTATTTCTTATGTCATGTATTCATCTCAGGCAGTTCATGATTAGGCTATTCAAAGTTCTAACGTTCAGGAGGGTCAGATTTTTTCTTTTCAAATTATTCACTTTTTGTCTCTAATTCATGAATCATGATGCACTCGAGTTCATCATCTCACAATCACCCCTTCGTTGCTCAGCCCACTAGCGGGCATAACACTCAACCTTGCAGTCTCATGCCAGATCCTTCTCTCCTAATTTTGCCCAAGCACTATATTACATATTCATGAAGGCCCTGCACTCATTCTTATTTCTACAACTCACTCTCCCCCCTCCTATACAATTTTCTAAGGTAAGTTTACTGTAGTTTTTTTAGATGCCCTGCTTGTATTAGAACCAAATATTATAAGCCCAAATAGAAGCCATAATAAAGGTAGAGTTTTCATTATAAATTCCTTGAATCAGTGACTTCTCTAGCTTGTTAAGGGATTCTAATATCTGTTCCTTTTATAGCCACTTTATTTATGATTACGTGTACTACTTTTGGGGCATAAGATAATATACAAAATAGATAGACTTTGTGAAATCAGTTTATTCTTATTTTAGATGTTGGAACTATACCTGTGGAAGGGCTTGGTCTACCTTGCGTTGATACTCATGACATCGTTCATTATTGTATGAAATAATTCATTTGAACCTTTCATAAGATGTGTATATATTTCTCTGGTGCAGATAATTGTTTCTCTTTATTAATTAAATTATATTTATTTCAATGGCGATGTTTTAAAAAAGTGATATTGATCGGTTCATCATTCTTACTTTGCCTCTATTAATTTTATTAAATACATGTAAGAGAAAAATTATGTTTTGGTGCTTTGCAACCTACGATGTCATTTTATATTTGAGACGATATGGTTTACATAAATATTGTGTATGGGGGAAACTAACGTGAAGTTTCCAAATCTCTACAATTTGCACTTACATAATACATCCAACAAAACTTATAAGGAGTTATAATAAATAATAATACGTTCATATATTTATGAACTTTTTAGTTTTGAAGGTGTATAAAAAGGCTTTATTTTAGTTTATAATAAGGGAATTGGTTTTCTCTTTTAGGAAGTTATCAAAATTATAGCTTCAATGGACACAAAGAAACAAGTCCATCTTTTCTCATGTCAAAGAAATTTCAAGGATGTATTTCATGAAAGGCTAGCACAATATATCTTGTGGAAACAAAGAAAACATTGCAAGGCTATTATCAAATATATTTCATTTTGATCAATCTTGTTAACTATTGGTTAATGTGGAGCACGTGCAATGGTTAGCACTAAATAGTTAACAAGAATATGAATACATATTTGAAGAGAAATTCCATGAAATTACTTTTCTTTGAGGCATTTTCCTTCAAACAGGTAGTGTGTCTTGTCTATGGTTCCACATTTTTCATGCATGTCTAGGAGGGTACCTATATAACTACTATCTTTGATGAAATTTGTTTCCACTTCTAAGGATTACAATAACTAGATAATTCTTCCCCCTTCTCTCTTTCAACCTCGTTAGAGGATGAGTGTCCTAGAATTCATTGTACTAAGTTAATTATGTCTTGCCTTCAACTCTCTCATAGCTTGACGAGGAATAGATTGCATAAGCATCATCTAGGATCAGGCTGTAGATCACGAGGATTCCAATATCTATTTGAGAGTTTCTCTTCATTTTGCTCTATTGTAGGACATGGTATGCCATTGGTCTCCCTTCCCGCAGGGTGCTGCTCAAATCCTTCATGTGTGCAACGACAACCTTCAACTTTGTATGTTGTATTTTTTAAAAGATAAATTTAAAGCCTTATACAAAGTCCTTGATATGGTACTAATTGTATCCTTCAACTATGAATTCTCAATTTCCTTTTAGAGATAAACTTAAAAGCATTATACAGTCCTTTAACATTTCAGTTTCTTATAAATTAGAACCATTATACACAGTCCTTGATATCATGGTAATTGCAGTATTGAACAATGCATTTTACTCTTACAGATAACTTTAGAAGAATTAGAGAGAGACTTCGATTTCATAATAAATATAGGCTTAATTCTCTATTTTCTTGAAAAATATATATTTAGAAGCCTTAGATAAAGGCCCTTCTCTAATGATAAATATAACTTTCAGCTATGCATTCTTTATTTCATTGTAGAGATAAAATTAGAGTGTGCATTTATTCATTTGTAGTGCTCAATAAACCATGGAAAGTTTCATACATAATCATTCCTATTATGGGCTATTTTGAATTAATTTCCCTTCGACAAATAATTATAATGGAAAAATTAACAATCAGAAAGAGCTTGTGGTAGTGGGTGAGGAATATGAACTTGTGGTAACTACCTACTCTAGTAAAATATTAGAAAAATAAAAAGCATTCTATAATGATTATCTCTATAGTGATATTCCTATCAGATTCAACTACGTATTTTTTGAGTCAAATTCATTGACCCATGGTTCATGAGTAGTGGCTCACAAGAACCCATTACTCATGATAATAAATGGAACACTTAGTTCTCATTGCATTCAGGTGATGCTCATAGAGGTGAAGCACCGAGACTTTCTTGGAGGTCACCCATCGTAGTACTACTCTAACTCGAGCCCTCTTAACTACAAATTTTCCTCCATAGTTGACTCAAGGAGGGTATGGACAACCAGTTCCAAAGGAACTCCATTCTATCAAAACTAACTTGCAGAACAACTCGAAAGAAACAACACAGAAAGGGAGAGAAAGAAAGAAGAACTTTATATTATTTCATCAAACAACATACATGTTGAGATGTAAGGCCTTCCCAGTTATAGCCATATACATTCAAATCTTTACAAAATAATCTTCACACATGCAAGGTCAGAGACTTGTGACCCCAATCTTCTATCAGAACTCCTACTAAAATTGCCCAAATCTAATAAAATAAAATAAATATATACAAGAGACCACAAAAGAGGTTAGCACAAAAGATCCTAAATATCCAACATAGGAAATAGTAAAGCCCCAAATTTAGGTCCATGCGCATTCCAAGGAGAGAGCCCAACATTAATTACACTACAAAGATTAAATTCATACGTCGGTCAGAAGATCCAACGTCCAAAAAAAAACTCAGTGAGAAAGACTACTGAGCACAGAGGCCAGTCGGTGAAAAACCACTGAGCAACCAAGAACAACCACCGATACCCCATCAATGAAGACAACCAAAATAAGTAAAGGACCCCAAGCGGTGAAACAACAAACCTTCAGGCGACCAAGAAAGCACTTACCGAGCACTTTACCAAGCAGTCTCCAACAAGCTACTGAACCAAAAAAACATAATTTTGGTTGATAGAAGATTGCTAAGGACCCAAGATGCTCTTGCATCAGACACCTGGGGTTAAAAGAAATGATTAACTGAATCATGAATCAGGTACAACCTGAATTGAATCAAACTCAAATTGAGAAATCCAAGACGAGTCCTCAATCAGCTTTTTCTTTCACTTTACAAGATATTCCATGTAATCCTTTCATCTTGTACTTCTTCTAACTCTATGTTTCAAAATTTTTTCAGCTTCTTCTATCTCTTTCTTAAGATAATAACTCGGTATTTTCACTTATTCATAATGTTCGTGATACTCATACAAATCATAAATATTGAATATAGGTGATATATCCATGTCATCAGGTAATTATACTTCATAAGCATTTCCACTATCAAATCTTCTAAATATCTTGCAAGGACAAAATTTCTTCACCCTCAATTTAGCATATGTTCCAATAGGAAATATTCCTTTCTTCTTGAATGAACCATAACTACATCACCAACTTCAAAAGTTTTATGTCTTCTTGATCTATCTGCACTATCCTTATATTTTTTATTACTCTCCTCTAACTTATGTTTCACTTCCTCATGCAATGTCTTCATAAACTCAGCAAAATTTTCTCCTTCATCACTCCTCTTTTCTTCTCCAATAATATCTCTCAAGTCGTATATACCTCTCGGTTGTGTGCCATGAATAATCTCAAAAGGTGTCTCTCCAGTACGTATATTTACTAAACTATTATATGCAAATACTACTTGTGTTAACATCAAAACCCAATTACTCGATGTGTATCCAACTAAGAATCTAAACAATATACCCAAACTTTGGCTGACAACCTCTATTTATCCATCAGTGTGGGATGAAATGTAGAACTATGCTTAAACTCAGTTTCCAAATTCTTCAAAAGTGTTCTCTAAAAATAGCTAACAAACTTACTGTATTGGTCAGAGATGACACTCCTTGCTAATCCATGCAATCTGACAGTCTTCTTGAAGAAAAGATCTTCTATATGCATTGAATCTGATGTTTTTCTACATGGTATGAAATGTGTCATCTTGGAAAACCTATCCAAAATAAAAAAATGGAATAATTACCTCTTACTCTCCTCGGTAAGCCAAGAACAAAATCCATGCTGATATCACTCCAAGGTTTCTCAAGAATAGAGATCGGGCTACACAATCCAGTATTGTGACTTACTGCTTTTGCAACTTGGCAAACTCCACAACTTTTCACAAATTTCTAAACATCTATATACAACTGAGGCCAAAAATACCTTTCCTTAAGTAAATTCAATGTCTTATCAATTCCAAAATGTCCAACCAAACCAATACTTTGTTCTTCCTTTATCAAATTGATTCTCATTGATCCTCTCGGTAAACATAACTGGATACCTTTGAACAACATATATTCTTGAATGAAATAGTCTTCATACTTACTCGATTGATTTGGAATAGGTTCTCTACACATTCTCTATGGCTCAAAAAAATCAGGGCTATTTTCATACAAATGCTTAATATCATCAAAACCAAGAACCTCAATTCTCATTTTAGTCAACAAACATCTTATTCTACATAATGCATCAGCAAATTGATTAGAAAATTGACTCTTATGCTTTATCACAAATGTTAAATTGTGCAATTACTCTACCCATTTCATGTCTCTGATTAAACTTATTCTCACTACCCAAATATTGTAAACCCTTATGATCAGTATATAACACAAATTCCCTTGGCATCAAATAATGTCTTTATTTCTTCAAAGCTTCAACAATAGCATATAATTCTTGATCATAGACAAAATATATCTTTTTAGCATCATTAAACTTTTCACTAAAGAAAGGAACAAGTTTACCTTCTTGAGTCAACGCATCTCCTATTGCACTCCCACTTGCATCACATTAAACTTAAAATAGCTTATTGGAATCAGATAAGGATAACATAGGTAATTCAAGAGCCTTTTGTTTCAAAGTCTCAAAACTCTTATCAGCTCCATGTGTCCATTTGACTTCTCTGTTATCTCCTCTCATTGCCTTAGTCATAGCATTATAGATAGAACTCAATAATTTGTTAAACTTCCTGCAAAAACTTTCCAATCCATGAAATTGTCTTACCTTAGTGAAATTCACATGTGTAGGTCAACTAACTATAGCTTCAACTTTCTCAGGATCCATCTTCAAACCATTAGCTAAAATCAAAAAACATAAATACATAAGTTCTTCTTTCATGAGGGAACACTTTTTCAAATATATCAGCAAATTTTCCTCTTTCAATCTCTCCAACACTTGTCTTATATGCATCAAATGATCTTCTCTAGTCTTACTGAATATAACAATATCATCCAAGTATACAATGACACATTTATTCAATAATTTCTTCAAAACTTCATTCATTAGCCTCATAGATGTACTCAGTGCATTATTTCAACCAAAGGGCATAACCAACCTCTCAAACAAACCTTATTTTATCTTGAAAGATGTCTTCAATTCATCACCATCTTTGATTTTGATCTGATGATATCAACTCTTCAAATTAGTTTTGGTAAAATAATTTTCTCCACTCAAACAATCCAATATATCATCCATCCTTGGTATAGGAAATGTATACTTAATTGTGATCTTTTTAATATCTCTTGAGTTATTGCACATTTACCACTCTCCATTCTTCTTAGGTTCTAACACAACTGGTGCTGACATGGACTCAAACTTTCTCTGATCATACCTTTTTTCAACAACTCGTGAACTTGTCTGTTGAGTTCCTTATTCTTGGTTGGTGTCAACCAGTGTGGTGCCTTGTTTGGAAAACTAGCTCTAGGAATTAGATCCATACAATAACTAATATCTCTAATTAGTGGCAAACCATTAGGTACATTATCTAAAATGATCTTCTTTTACTCATTGAGTAATTTATCAACTTCTTTAGGAACTTTATCTTTTGTGTTCTTACTCGGATTGTTAGGAATCAAAGCATAACATATATCATTCCTTTACAAATCCTTAACAAGTTGTCTACCTTCCATTAAAAAAACTTTCACATATGTACATATCTCACCAAAAGATTCTTCAAACAAAGGTAACGAGATTTTATTTTTACCATCAACCCAAATAGTATATTTGTTCACTCTTTTGTCATGTATATCATGTCTATCATATTCCCAAGCTCTACCCAATAAAATATGAAAACAAGCTATTGGCATAATATGAATAATATCATAAAACACCTTATCATAATACTTTCCAAACTTCATATTCACACTTAGACATTGCTCACTCACCATTAGTGTATGTACATCCATCCATGAAATTTTATAGGGCCTCAGGTGCTTCATTCTTGCCAATTGAAATTTTGTGACAATCTCCTCAGATGCCAGATTCTCTAAGCTCCCACTATCAACAATTACGTTCCAAACTTTATCTGCAATTGTGCATCTGTTCTTGAACAAAATTTTCCTTCCAGGATCTTTCTTTTTCACTCCATAATATTCTTCCAACCAATAGGTTTTTTACCTTCTCGGATTCATTCAATGATTCTTCTTAAACCAAAGCATTTCTACTACTACCCACTATCTTTCTTTCATGTGTACACTCAAAATATCTATGTCCTTCTTCACCATAATTGTAACAAGTTCCTTGGAACCCTCTTTTTCTATAACCACCTCGTGAGTAGTTGCCTCTTTGGTGGAATGAGATTCCACCTTTCCATTCAATATTTCCCTTGTCTTGATGGGTGTCTTGATTTTCCTTGTCCTAATCAGATCTACTATTTTCAGCATAAAATCTTCCTGTTCCTTTAGGGAATCTACATCCTATTCCTATTTACCTTTACTCATATCTTTTGTTAAATTTCTCCTCAGCTTTTAGGGAAAACTGATACGCCTCTTCAATAATCTTCATATTCACTAATTTGATCTCATCTTGTATAGAAATTATTAATCCATTCACATATATTTCTAGTCTTTCCACCTCATCTTCAGCATGTTCAGATCTGATGTCTAATTTGTAAAATTCCTCAGTGTAATCTTTTACCGAGTGATCTTTCTACTTCAAACTTTGCATTCTCCTAACTAAGTTAATCTGGTAATCATAAGGTAGAAAATTTCCTTTCAACTTGTTTATAATCTTATCCCATACCTTGATCTTTTCTTTACCCTTCTTCTTTCGATCCAATTGTCTCCCACCATAAGGATGCATGATCTTTCAACTTCATACTTGCAATGTTCACCTTTTTTTCCTCTAATACATTCCTTATACTCAAAGTATTTCTCTATTTCCATTATCAAGTCTATCAACTCATCTGAATCCAGCTTTCCACTATACTCAGGAGGATTAAAATGAGGTGTGGAATTCAAACTTGTCAATGCTCACAAGATTCTCCCTTCTTCATGATCCATTGCAGGTGAAGGTGAAAATTCTCCTTGCACTTCTTCAACTTCATTGTCACTAAGATCTTGAAGGTGTCTTCCTTAGTGCTATGCTATCTCAACAACTTCCAATCTTTCAACAATCTGTCTTAGCATATCATCTAGACCTTGATCTATATTTCCTCTCCCACGAACCATCTTGAAACCCTCTGCAATTGTAGGTCTGATCAAAATATGCTACCCTACAACAAATATCACTAGGGCTCACAAGAAGGAACCTTAAATCTCACCTTGCTTTGATACCACCTAACGCAAGGAGGGTATGGATAACCAGGGCCAAAGGAACTCCCAACTATCCAAACCAACCTGTAGAACAACTAAGAAGCAATAGTTCATGCATAAAGGGAGAGAAAGCAAGTAGAATTTTGTATTATTTTATCAAACATCATACACATCAGGTTGTAAGGCCTTCCTTGTTATGAACATATTTATGATGATCTTTATAGAATAATCTTCATACATGCAAGTTCACAGACCTGTGATCCCAATCTTCTATCAGAACTCCTACAAAAACTGCCCAAATCTAAGAACAAAAATGATGAAGTGTAGTTGCAAAATATGATGGAAAAGGAAACAAAGAATCTTGAGAGTAACAGAGATTGGGTAATTGAGTACATGTGCTGCGCAAACATGTCTACCATTCTGGGGCACTACGTTCTTTTCTTGGAGCTCAATCATGCAACTCATCTGGAAGTTCCTAGTGAGGTGTTGCAGCAATATTGTATGACTATATAGGAGAATATAAATTTAGTGCAAAGAAAAGGAAGAGCAATTGAAAAATCCATCAACCCTCTCGAGATAAAAAATAGTGGAAAGTGGCACATTTAAAAAATTTGAGGGGCATCAATCAATCAATATTAGAGTGAAGTTCTCTCTAATAGTGGAGCTGATCAGTTCAAGAGTTAGGGCATCCTATTTCAACCCTAAATCTCTGAAATGTATTAAATTAGAAGAAATGAAGATGAAAAAAAGAAATGAAGAATACAAACAATGAACAAAATAGATTATACGATATTCATCGTCGTTTGGAAAAATTTCCTACATCCACAATGAGTAGATGAATTATATTTAAATTGTTCAAAACAAGTTTACAATGAAATACAATTATATAAATTAATATAGGTTGTCCACTTACCAAGAAGCCCAACAACCAATACGAAGAAAAAAAAGTGTATGTTGGCACTACCTCTATTCAAACATTCCCCTTCTTTCTCTACTTATTGACCTCTTCTTTACAAGCCCAAGAGAAGTCCTAGCACATTCAAATTTCTCCTTGGGTACAACCTTGGCCAAAATATCTGTTGGATTGACCTTTGTGTCAATTTTAATAACCTTGAATCTGTCCTCTTAAACCATATGTCGCACAAAATGAGCATGAATATCAACATGTTTTCAACAACACTAAGATGATTTATTGTGAGACATAAAAATGGCACTACAACTATCAAAAAATAGAACATAATCACTTTTCTGATATTTCAAATCACTAAATAAACATTGTAACCAAATCATCTCACTAGCACCTTTAGAAGGTGCCAAATATTCAGCTTCACCTAAAGAAATAACAATGGAATGTTGTAGCCTTGAAGCCCAACTAATGGAAACCCCAACAAAAATGAAGGTATAACCGGTAGTAGACCTTGGTTTATCCAAATTTCCAGCAAGATCAGACTCAGTAAATCCTAACAATTGTGCATTTTTTCTACTAAAACATAGACAATAATCTGAAGTGCCCTTAAGATATGTCAATATCCATTTAACATCTTCCTAATAAGTCTTCCCGGGATTAATCATGAATTTACTCACAACTTCCACCCCATGAGAAATGTTGGGATGTGTAGAAACCATAGCATTCATAATGCTACCAACTGCTGATTTTTAAAGAGCTCCTTCAATAAAATCCTTTTCCTCTTGTGTTTGTGGACACAAATCAGAAGATAAATGAAAATGAGAAGCAAGTGGAGTAGAAACAACCTTAACATCAGACATATCAAATCTTTCAACTACTTTATCAATGTAGTATTTTTGTGATAAATTGATCTCCTTCTTTCTTCTATCCCTGGTTAATGTCATGCCAAGAATCTTCTTGGTTGTCCCTAAGTCCTTTATAGAAAACCCTCTTGCCAAGTGAGATTTCAACCCACCAACCATCTCAAGAATAGTACGGGCTATCAACATGTCATCAACATAGAGAAGAAGATTGAAAAAATCACCATTATGAAGTTTCTTATAATAAATGCATGGATTTGATTCACATTTAATAAAAATGTGAGAAATCATGAATCGATCAAATTTGAAATACCATTGTCTTTGGGCTTGGTTGACCTCATACAAACTTCTCTTTAGTTTGCAATAAAAATGCTCTTTTCCCTTCTCAATGAACCCTGAAGACTGCTCCATAAATAACTCTTCATCTATATGATGATGTAAGAATGCAGTAGTCACATCAAGTTGCTCCAACTCAAGATCCCATATAGCTATCAATCCCAATATTTTTCAAATTGTATTCATCTTCACAACCAAAGAGAAAATATCAGTAAAATGATCCCTTTATGCTGATCATACCCTTTTACCACTAATCTATCTTTGTAGAGTTTTCAACCTCTATCTTCATCTTTCAATTTATATACCCACTTGTTGTTAAGTGGTCTTAGATTTGGTGTAATAGAGACCAAATCTGAGGTATTAGTAGTTGCAAGTGAACTCATTTATTCTTTCATGGTAACTATCCATTTATCATTATCACTTCTAAGATAACCAACTTTATAATTAGCTGGTTCAACTTGCTTAGAGATCAACAATTTGAGCTCTGCCTCCTCCGTGAATAACAATTCATAGTTAAATTTTTTTGAAGGAATTTGTATTTTCCAAGATGAACTCCTCATTCCTTTATTGTTGGTAGAATTAGTATTTCTATTATTTTGTATCCCCTGCAACTTATTTGAAGTTTCCAAGGAATTGGTTTTGTCAAAATTTCCAGTCTTTGAATGACAACCGGAATCTTTGGTTCTCTGTCCAAAATCTCTAAAAGCCTCAAAAGGATAAAAAATAATGTATCTTGAATACCTAATTTATGTGCTTCTAGTCTCTAAGTATTTTTAAAAATTATGATGCTAAGGCTGTGAAGAGAATGAGCAATTCGCCTTGATCGAGTGGCATCCAAATCAATTGTTGATTCATAATGTCGTAGTGTATAGTTACTTGTGACCTATGTTTGGTGTGAGTATGGAAGACGATGACCAATTTTTAGAGAATTGTGACTTGCGAGAGCTCCCAAACATCCTCCAATTCTAGGCTTAGGTGGAGTTAGGTAACTGGGTTTCACACCATCCTCCGTGGGATGTGGCGACAATGATATCAATTTTGAATTAGGCTATTGTATAGTCATTCTTCTAAGTTGTGTATTGTGTGACACATTATTGATAGCATTATCACTTGGAATAGTTTTTTGGCATGAGTTAAGAGAAGTCTTTTGTGAAACGGAGCTTAGGCTTACAATTTTCTTTAAATAAGTTTGGTGATGATTTACAACGCCAAATTCATCTTCCAATTCATCTCGGTCAAATTAAGTTAGAGGTAATTGATTTTAAAATTTTATATTACCAGGCTCAATTTGATAATTTGATGGTAGTTATAAAAATAGACTTTTTTTACTTTGGATATTCCCAGCATCACCTGTCCTAAGGATTGATTTTGAAGATTCCTATGTATCAATATTCCACATACTATCTGTGGATCTAATTTCATCAATCTTCTCATTATAGCCAGATGACATAGAACTTCTCTGTGGTGCTAAAACAGAGGTTGGTGAGATGGACATGAGTTGAGGAATTTTTGTTGTATTGCCTTGTTGCCAATATAAGATAAGGGATTAAAATATTTTACATGTGTTTCCTCTAACAAAGTTGGAAACATCGTCTCTTTAAAGACCACATCTCGATGCCTCACTGTTTTATTTTCAACTAGATCCCACAAGTGAAAACCAAACTGATCTTCACCATATCCCATGAAGATACATCAATGCGATTAGGAATAAAGTATTCTCATTTTATCCTTACAAATGTGAACAAAGGCTTGACACCTAAACACTCGGATGTGATAATAGGAAACCCTCTTTCCTAGCCACTCTTCATTGGGAATATAAAACTCCAATCAAGATGAAGGAAGTTACGATTAATCAAGTAAACTTACATGCCTCTGTCTAGAATTATTTTCCTAAATGGGCATTAGAAAGAATACATCTAGCTTTTGTAAGGATGGTTCTATTGAGCCTTTCGACTACCTCATTTTCTTGACGAGTGTAGGGGAAAACCTTAATCTTTTGAATACTATGGTCTGCACAGAAATTATCTGACTCTAAGGAACAAAATTCACCTCATTATTTTTTTTTTAACTTTTTATTTTATGACCACTTTGATTTTCATCAAGTGCTTTGAATATTTTAAATTTTGAAAACACTTCAGATTTTTGAGAAATCATATAAACCCAAGCTTTCCTAGTATAATCATCAAGGAAAGTAACAAAATATTTTTTGCCTCCATAAAATGTTACCTCTATAGGACCTAAGACATCTTAGTGCACTAACTCTAACATTTTTGTCTTATTATTATGTCCATCCTTCAAGAAGTTGACTCGTCTTTGTTTCCCATGAAGAAAATGTTCACAAAAATCCAAATTTGTGGATTGAAGACCCAATATTTTTTCTTGATTGAGCATAAACTCAAGTTATTTCTTTCTCATGTTGCCTAATCTTTGATTCCAAAGAGCCACATCATTGTGCACAAAAGTCAGAGAAGCTCCCACCTTACCAATGGTTTCTACAATATAGAGACTGCCAACTTTGTCTCCTTTTGCAATCACCAAAGATCATTTGGATATTTTTGATGTGTCTGTGAGAGTGGTGAGAAAACCTTGTGTATATATCTGACTTGTAGAAATCATATTTTTCTTTAATTTTGGAACATGGCATACTTCGTTTAGCAACCATTTGACTTCTCCAGCTAGCTACAAAAAAACATCATCTTTTCCAACAATTTCACAAGCTTTATTGCACCATAATCAATTACCCATGAATCTAATTTTGTGTTAGTTTTTGATAGTATTAGAATACTACCACCCTTATCATGAGCTATGTTCTCTTCTCTGTCCAAAACATGTTCTTGTTCCTTCTTGTATTTTATATAATCCTTCTTGATATGACCATCTTTTCTATAAAACTATCAATCACCTTGTCTACCTAGGGACTGTGATCTTCTTGAGGATTTAGACCTCTGATTGTAATTATTTATGCCTCTATCCTAACTTATTGCCCTATTTTTGGTACTCACCATCATTAAGGCTTCTCTGGTTGAAGACTCCATGATCTTTCTTATCACGTCTTCATTGAGAAGAGTCACTGAAACTTCATCAAAGGCTAATTTCTTTGAGCTTGATGTTTTAGTGTTGATGGATGTTAGAACTCCATCCCAGCTATTTGGAAGAGAATATAATAATATGAAAACCTTTTTCTCATTATCTTGATTTATTCCAACCGAATTCCCTTGCTAGATCAAGGTATTGAATTTGCTAAGATGGTTTGTCATGGCCGGTCCTTCCCTCATCTTCAGTTTGTATAACCTCTTCATCATGAAGAATTTATTTACATTAGATGCCATTGCATATGTGATTGAGATATTATCCCATACCTCCTTAGTTGATGATTTATTTTCAATATTGTACATCATATTATCACCGAGAGAGATAAATATTGTTGCAATGGTTTTTTGACAAGTGTTTCCCAATCTTTTTTACTCATAAGAGAAGGTTTCTTTGTTTTTCCTTGAAGGGAAAGTGGAAGACTTTGCTTAGTAAAAAATGATTTCATCTATATCTTCCATATCCTAAAATTCTTCCCTAATAATTTATGTACCCTCAAATCTTCTATAGCTTTGAAAATTCTCTACCAAATTCCCAATCAGTTGTTCAACCAACTCTGATACCAATTATTGAATTAGAAGAAATGAAGATGAGAAACATAAATAAAGAATATAAAATATGAATAAAGAAGAGTACATGAGATTTATTGCGGTTCAACAAAATTGCCTACAGCCACACTCAGCAAAAAAATTATATTTAAATTTTTCAAAACAAGATTACAATGAAATACAACAACCACAACAACAACAATAACTAATGTAGGTTGTTCACTTAAAAATTAGCCCAACAACCAATATGAGGGGAAAAATAAGTATCCATTGGCCTTGAAAATTACAAAATGGACACCTGCACGCACCAACTAGGAAACCTCTCCCAAATCTCCCTAAATATCGACCTTGTCAAAATTATAATCTTGTGAGCTATTTTATATTAATAGAATCTTTGATGCTACTATCTCTTGGCATGGTTTGATGACCCTCCCATATTTTTTGTATGGTCATTGCTGACACGTCTACGTCTGTGCTGGGTTTTTTTTAGGTGTACATTGAGGACCCTCTATTTCTACAGTTTGAGCATGTGGATTTTTCTTTCAGTTAGTGCTTTGAATTTTGTTGGTTTAAGCCGCATTTTTGGGTCCCTTGTATCCTTTGTGTGGTGAAGGTCAATTTTCTTCTTTGTCTTTCTCTCTATAGATTTATGGCTCCTACTTGTTCCCCTCTTAATGCCAAGAGTTTGGGTTTTGTTTTCTTGGTTGTAGCGTTGGTGTATTTTGGGAGGATGTCTTAGTTCCTATTCATTTCCAGTGTTTCTCTACAATCTTGGCCTGGTTGCTTTGAGTTAGAGTTTTGCACTTTAGGTGGCCCTTTTGTTTGGTGTTTTGTCTTGGAGGTGTTCGGTATTTTCTGTAGTTTGTTTATTGTGTTCTTTGGGGTGGCTTTGTTCTATGTGATGGTTGTTGATGCCTAAAATTGATTTTAGGTGAAATGACCTATGGGAAGATTCAATGAATGGGGGGCCTAGTGCATTTCCCTGAGAAACCTCTAGGATTTTAGAAGCTGGATTTCATTTTAGGTTTGGGGGAAAATGGGAGAAATAATCTAAAAATATTCCAAGTGATATGCAAAATTTTTGGAACAATTTAAAGTACACATGCACAGGCTATTTCAATGGATGAAACTTTAGGGAAACTTTATAACTAATAGATCTTAGGAACAATTACAAAAATTTAATAACACCACAAGAAAATGAAATAGAGTCTACCATGCATGTTTCACTCACGGGACAAGGAAGCTTAAGGCAAATCTATTTAGCAAAGCTTAAATGTAGATGCACTAAAGTCTGTTATTACTTTTAACTAGAAAATAGACTTTCATGATCAATGAAATTTCAAAATCAAGGGCCTAGAAACAGAATAAATTTGTATTAAGAATTCAAGCTACCCATTATAGTTTGAGGCTTATAAATATTTAAAAAAAAGCACTGCAAGAGTCTTGCTCTATTTGTCAAAAGCTCAGTCTAAAGCCTTCTTCCTAATCCTTCTTCTCATTACAAAAAATTTCCCTTTTAAAGGCCAAGGCATGATCTGATTCTCCAAAATAGAAAGAGGTTAGAAGAAAGCACCAGGTGTTGTGCTTTGCATAGTTACGAGAGCAATTTTCATCACTAATATAGGAAACCGACAACTAGCTCACCCTGATCTGTTAACTAAAAAAAATAACTCATCATTCTCTACAACCACTACTTCCTGCAAAATAGTGTAAATTTTTTTTAAAATCATGCTAAATGGAAGCCTAAGAAAGTGATAAAACATATGAGAATCAGGCATGCAGGTGTGGAGTGCGTGTATGCTTTTAGCTTGGCTGAGGAAAGACACGCGACTTTCAAATATTAGATTTCCATAGAAGGAGAGACAAAACTCTCCAAAGTCTTGAGAGAGAGGCACAAGGCACACTACAAAAAGCTATTGATGGTACATGCAACAAAAAAACATGGAGTCTCTTTTGAAGCAAAGATGGATTTTCTTTAGAAACCCACAAGAGAGCCACTTGTAGACTTTGTGTATTTATTTGAAATTCTCAGGCCTACCAAGAAGGTCATTGTGATTATGCTCAGGGCTTCCATTCAGAAAATAAGTGTGACATGTAGCAACAAGGGAAATGAACCTGATCCAAAATAATGCCATATTGACAAGTGTGAGTGCATGTTTCTTTCAACAAAGAATGCCGCAAAGTGAAAAATAGAGCATTGGTGGATATCTAAATTTGTGAGATGGAAATTTTGTATGTATAGTCTTGGTGGTTCCTGGGGAAATGATTGTGCGGGGATACAAACTCTAAAAAAACTAGTTTCAAAGACCTGTGCCCTATCTATTGGGCTATAGATTTACTTTATCATGGTATCTTCAATTGACCACCTCAATGAAATGTTTGAGAAAATATCGAGGTGAAGAATCCTGCACACAAAATCAATAATCAAAATCCCTCATTTAAAAGAACACAACAAGATTTATTCAAGGTGAATGTCAAACAAAGGAACTCAAAAGACCGATGCCTCCTGCGGAGAGAATCTTCTAAAAGAAAAGGGGACATGTTAGGGAGAAGAAGTTTTTTTTGTTATCCAAATAAAATCCAAGATAAATCCTTTTATAAAAGAGAACCATGACGGCTGCTAATTATGTCCTCAGAGGAAAAAGAACACAAGAAAAACTAGGAGGCAATAGCATTCATTTTCAGCTTTGTAATTAAACTTCACATTTGATACTCTACAAAAATAGAACTTACAAAAAACATTCTAGATTAATTATTCATAAAGTGAACAAGACCATATAAGGATTTATGTGTGTGTGGAGGGGTTTAGTCCTTCCCTTTAATCAGATGAAGAAAATGGTTCCTCTCACCCTCTCGGCTATGTAGGAGAGGTATTGTGCTAAAGCAAACCAGATAGAGCCTTGCTGGAAGCCAAATGTTTATAGCCCTGATGAGGTTATCACCTTCAAAACCATTAAATATTATCTACTACCAGCTAGGCATCCATAGCCCGGATAGAGTTCTTAATATGACCTGAAATTTTCATCTTTTCCTATTTATTTTTTATTCTTATTGCCTCTTACGTTCAATTTTTACAAATGATTATGACATCATCCTTCCACATTGGCTATCAAGGTGGTAGTAGGAAACCTCTGATTTTTCACCAAGCATGCAAAGGAATGTTGTTTCATCCTCATTAATAAAGGCATTTAAAATTAAAGCATGCAAAATCTAGACTAGACATCATTATTTCCATTGAATGACTATAATTAATGCATAAATGCTATGAAGAATGTGCTTGCACATACTAGGTGTCAAATGTAATATTTTACTTTGCGCATAAATTAAATGTCATCACCCTTTCTTAATTCAAAGAGTATGATCTCCCACAAATGACATCAGTGGCAAAAAACCTAGTCTTACCATCGACAAAAAAACTAAGCAAAAATTCTTGGAAAATGGGTAAGGTACTTCTACAAAATTGAAGTGATATTCTTTTAGAATTATTAAATGCGACATGCATGGGAACTTAATTGATCTCTATAAAAGAGAAATCCCTTTCAAAAGGTTGCACAACATTTTTAAATCCTTTAGCTTTAGAATGAATCTTAGATTTTTTCAGCCCAGAGGAATGGATACTCCAATGAGACTGACTAGCCCATTACATCAAGATCCCTTTGCAGGATGAATAGATGATGATTAGCTAGCCATGCTTCTTAAGACTAGTAACAAATTGGTCCTTTCGGCTCAGAAATGGGTAATAGGAGAGGACCTCCTAAAAAGAGAATATAGATATAGGCTAAACACTGATATTTTATTTCATTTTTTTGCTTCTCTATTGGACTTGGGAGAATCAAAGGTAATAATTACCTTTCTCACAAAAAGTATGTTTGGCAATATTTATTCCAAAGGGCTTGAGGACGTGCTTGTTGTGGTGTGAAAGGGCGTAGGGTTACCACTAGTTACCAACTTAAGGTTTCATTTGGAGAGGGGTGTGGAGGTGTCATAAATTCCATCTATAATAAATTTTCCCTTTCATCCCCTTGACATTCATTTTTTCTACGTGAGAGATGTGGTAAAATTCCTCAAAAAGTACCTCGACCCCAGGGTGCAAAATGTTAGTGGATGTGATAAGGCAATTCATCCTACAGGTACTCTTTAAGAATCATGGGATACACCATTAGATTCAAGTGGATGGGACTCCTCCGTCTCAAAGGAGAACATGGAATGGAGTGAAGAAGACTCTGGGGAAGATGACCCTGAATTTGTAGAGGTTTGACTTGCACAGTGAACAAAATAATTTTTCTTTTGCTTGTTAAAAACACTATGGTACATACATGTAAATGATATAACAATTTTGTATCTTTTTCAATGTATATAGCCATAATTGATAATTATTAATATTTTGTTTTGGTTTTGTCAGTACCTATACGTCTCTTTTGATTCTTTTCTTTTATGTTCTTTAATTCTTTATGCTTCAGAATTTTCTTTTGAATTGATCATAGAGAATTGAAATATCATAGCATAAGGCATTTTTATCGCACAAAAAAATAATAATAAAGTAGATAATACCTTTCTCAGAACATGCCAAAATGGAAATAAACACACCTTGCATGGACACTAGCCCTAAAAAAAAATGATAGTTAGCGCAAAAATGAAGTAAAAGTATTATAAAATATAAAAATAGTTACAACGGGCGACGATAATTAGGATAAAACCAACTGTGAATTACATGGGAAACCTACAAAAGATGCCTGAAAATGAAGACCTATGTAGGAGCACTTATTTAAGATAACAAAATAAACATACCACACACACAAAGCAAAAGAAAAACTAACAATTTACACTAACTGAGATTAACCCTTTCCTATAAGAAACCATTATCTGGGCTTGGAAAGTAGCCACCCTTGCGACCCAATTTTTTTATTTTCTTTAATGGTTCTAACAATTGATGGTAAAAGAAAGGAAACAAATGTACTTTCCTTTTTTGGTGTTATACATAAGATGCGATGAAAATATGAGCTAAGATGGGCTTTTCCTTTGACACCACAAGAGATGTCAGCTCGACCTCTTTTTCTTTGGTAAGCTCTTTTTCATGCTCTAGAAAAACATGACCTGGGGTAACATTCTGATTCATTGCAATGGTAAATTACTTATGGGGCATCCTCTTGATAAATACTAGGTCTGATCTATCAACTCGAACAATATTATTTTTGTCTACGATGATTATCTCTGGCTAGTTCTAAACTAGTGCATTGTTCTTACAGGAAGAGATAGATTTTTGCACATCTTCTTTGTGTTCCTCATGAACCTTTTGTAGTGTATTTGGTATTTTATTCACCTCCACATCTCTCTAATACAACTAATAATCTTTTGATGAATGAAAAAATTGTTTGATATCTAGGGATGAGCAAACCTTCTCCATCTTGTCCAAAAAATTGTTTTCATCATCATATTCTCCCTGCCTAACTACAATAGTAAACATAGGTTGAGCAACGTCATTATGTAACAAACCCTCTGAATTAGGTAAATATTCAACCACCAAGTTTTGTCTCTCCAAAGTAAAAGAAACATGATTACTCTCTACTTCCTCTAGTTTGAAGAGATAAACCTTCATCACTATTCTTTTGCAAACATTCCCCGTCATCCTTCTCAGAAGATTCTTCTTTCTCTGCCTTGGGTGAAATCTCATGATCAAAAGGCCCTTGTAGTGGAGAGGGTTTCTTGAAGCGTGGGGTGTCATTTTTAGGGGAAATGACTACTTGGCTTTCTATTTTTTGTAGTTTGAGTAATAAAATCTTCAGTAGCTCTTTATTTTCAACTATTTGTCTTGCAAGTTCATCCTCAAACTATCTTTTTCATTGGGCTTCCATTTCCTCTTCCCAAATATATTTTTTCCTTTGGGCCATATTTATTTCATTCACCTGACTTTCAAAATCCAACAACATGGATTTGATCTCACTAATGCCATTTGAGGATGCTAGGTTCAATTGGAAAATGGGAGGGTAAGGATAGGCATACTTGACATGAAATTCATTTGTTTCAATAGAAGAGTTCAGACCATAATAGAATTACGGCTGAGGTTGGTATTGGTAGTGAGGAGCCTGATGAGATGAAATTCTATAATATGTGGGATGATAAAAGCTATATGTAGGGTGATCCCACAATAGTGGGTTACACTTTTTTGCCTAAACGGACATTGAACTCTACATTTTGAGAAAAATATTCACATTCGGATGCATATTGTCGTTAAACTGTTTGAAATCGGAAGACGAAGTAAA
>MU224803.1:392238-414670 GCA_018584345.1 Thuja plicata | reverse complement strand
CTCTTCCTCTCTCCAAAAACTCTATAAATAGAGGCCTTCTCCTCTCATATTTTCATCTCTCAATTTTGCATTGTTATTATGTTAGCATAGCTCTAGATTTTATGTTCTCATTGCTAGTTTCATATTTTCATGCTTAAATCACTTAGAAATCACATGCTAGGTTTCTTTTTGGCTAAAATCAATCGTATTTTTCTTGCATTGTCTTGCATTCTAATCATAGTAGTTTAATCATTGGGAGAAGTTTGAGACTAGTCACTCCATACTAGTTCTTGAATCCTTCTCTCTTCATCTAATCTTGCATTGATCATAATCAGTCCACTTGGGAATCCCTTGCATTTGTGTTTGAGAGAGCACATTCACATTCCCATAAGAGAGCAAATCAAACAAGCCTCTTGGTTGCCACTTTTTTCAGCTCTATCCGATGATATGAAGATACTTTTTATGTTTTATTGCTTGCTTTTATTTCACTTGAATTTCATGTGCTAACCCGCTAACAATTTCATGTTTGTGAGTGATTGCAGGTTGAAGATTTTCCTCATACTACATTTTGGCATGCCTGGTGGGACCCACGTCCCTAAAATTCCTACATTCTCATCTTAATTTTTTTCAAATTTTGTCAAGCACACGGATCTATGTCTACATTTTACGTTGAGGCGTCTGTGCAAACACCGGTTCTCCCTGAACTGTCATTCGGCGTCTGCGCTGAACTAGCGTCTCCACTCTGCACTGGCATCTCTGCTTGGAATTACTAGTTTGAGACTTTGCAAACATAACTTTTTGGTTTTATCATGATTTTTGATTTTCCTACTGATTTTAGGCATCTTATCATTCTATTTTTTAGCAGAGACTCATTTTACAAGCATAAATTATGCCAAATTTTCATTAAGGAGAATACATCTTGATAATGGTTCAATGAACACTAGCTTTTAGTTATTTTAATACTCTCAAAATGGCTAAATTTGATCAAACTAAAGACTAAGAAGAAGAAAAAGTGACTTTATTTGCTATCTTTTTGTGTTTGTAGGTACATTAGTGTCCTTGTAAATGTCAGTTCATGAACCAGCATCTGCGATTCACAAACTGGCATCTACGCTTAACCAGCGTCTGTGTTCTGTAAAATAACATCTCTAACTGGTATAACATCTCTCTGGTTTTTCTGTGTTTTTAGCCTATTTTCTACTTTCTGTCATTTTTAGGCAAAAATCAGAATCGATGTCTGTGCCCTGAATTGGCATATGTGCTCTATCTAAGTTGGATTTATTATGTACTAACAATTCTTAAGTGGTTCTTGTGCTAATAACACTTGTTAAAGATCAATATTCATAGAACTACTAACTAATTGTTTTGCAACACCGCTTGTCAAAGACACAAACTCAAAACTACTCACATTTGTCTTACAGGTTGCCTCAGATCTACATCAACCAAACGATCATGTTTGTGTTAATATTTTTTAGGCACCTAGACTAATTAGTTATATTTTCTTGTCTAATCCTAAGTGAGTGTTAGGGTATTATGCTCTCTTCCCTTTTGGGAAGATCAAAAACCTAGAGACACTTACTTAGTGTTGAACAATTGAATCTTTTGGAAAGAACAAAGCTTGTCTTGCGTGCTTGTGGAGAAAATGATACTGGATAGGAGAGTATGCACTTTTCCCCTTGTGGAAAAATAAAAAATCCAGACTCCTTTTTGTCGCCAATCCAAGTTACTTTGAATCCTTTAGATGGGCCTTTCGGTTGAGGAAAATATCTTTCAGGAATGACCCACATGAGAACAAGGTGTAAGCCACACCACTCTAACTCATGTTAATCAAATTTTCTCCTTGGGGTTAAAGCCTCGAGAGTTGATTGGTATTTTAGCTTTTACATGGCTCTCATCTAACTTAAGTGTGGCCTTGCAGTCTCAATCATGTTTACATGGCCACTTTTGTCAAGACACTCTATGGGGCTATACGCCTGAATCGTGCTTGCATGGACATAGAGGATATAATCAAACAGAGAACCATACTAAACACTCTAGCCTTAGAAGCTACCCAGAACACTCCTGAAAGGTGATAATTCTTGTGCAAGGAAGATAGTAACTTCCCCAAGATCACTCGTACATTCGTGCCACCCTAAGCGTTTGGAACTAAATAATATGACGTCATGACTGGAGCCATTGCGTGCTTGGTGATGACCATATTCTGATTAGCTCTTGTGTGTGTGCCTAAGCTTACAGGCAAGTATTTTCATGCTATGCCAATTCCTTAGGTAGATTTTGTGCTTGAAGAACATTGACAAATCTGAAACACAGATAGAATATCCAACATTCAAATTTGTCACATGCTTGTATCCTTCAAGGTTGCTTTGTCCCTTGTCAGATTGTTTTCAAACACATGCTTGTTATTTTCTGGTTTGATTATGATTGAAATTGGTTCTTGCCATAGAACAAATCTATTGAAAAATCAAAACAAGATCAAGATTTTGCCAGATTATCAAGACAACATCCTTTTGCAAAAAATTTTGTCTTCTATGAGATATGTCCTAAAAAACCTCAAACTATTCATCCAAGCTCAGATCTACCTATAGGACATGACTGATTCCAAGAAGCATAAGAAGGTGAAAACTCCATTACCACACATGCAAAGAGAACAAAAAAACACAACCCGAGAGGCTACCAAGTACCAACACATTATCGATTCTGTCAAGCAAGAAATCCATAAATGAGAACAATTTGAAAAATTGATCTACAACAACAAGGTTGCTTGTTTGATGGGAAAATATTATCTAAACTCTGCTTTTGTTGGATTTGAACAATATGACTAGTCATTTTACCGCAACAAACACAAGTTCCTCCTCTTCTTAAGCTCACTTAGCTTGCATTTTAGGACCTCACTTAGGTTGTCATCTCTAGGAACACATCACACACTCATCCTAGCATGATCTTGCATTAATCAAATCAATCCTAATCAGCATAGCATCATCCAAAGCATCCTTGATCACACCCCTCACTTGGTATTGTGTCCCCTTTTGAGTTGCTAAAAACCTACATCTTAATCAAACCCCATCCTTGAATGTCCTTAAACTTGTTATGTGCTTGAATGTGACCTCTAAATCAGGCACAAACCCAACATAGTCCTTACTGAATCATCCAATTTGCAAAGATGAACATGAATTGTCCAATTCACAAACCTGATTGAAGCAACATGTTGCCTCCTATTTAGTTGGGGATGTCAAATTTACCCTCAGAACGAGAGCCAACAACCTTGACCATTGCTAAAATAGAGGATTTAAAGCATGAGAGATGAGCAAATTGCCATTAATCTAAGAATCAAATTGCCATTAATCTAAGAATGAAAATGCCATTTAATCTAGAATGATATGCATATTTAATTGAATTAAACTAGAACAATAATCAAATTACACTAGCCATGAGAATGCAATTACACTAAGTGATATTTAAACTAAAATTCAACAAAAGCTATGAAATATGAAATAGGTGAGAAAAAAATTAACTATAATTTTGATGCTCTCTAATTGATTCTCCCAAATGAAGAAAAAGATATCCAATATATAGAAAAACCATGGAAAGAGGGTGAAGAGTTTCTTGAAAAGAAATGGTTGCCTCTTCATTTTCATGGGTGGAGATTGAGATAAAAAAGAAAGGATCATTTAATTAAAAGAGTGGATTATTGCCACATGAGTGACCTTTCATATAGAATTATGGAATTATTTTTGAGGATAATCCATTCAAACAATTAAATAATTATTCAATTCCTTTTGATGTGTATTAGCTAAAGAGGGTGGAATTAATTTAATTTAAAAGCACTTAGGACTTTAAAATTAAATTAATTAATCATAGGGATTTTTAGCTAATAAATCTTAATAATTTAGGAATTAAATATAGTGTCAGATTTATGCAAATTTAGGTTTTTCGCATTTGAGACTAAGTCAATTAAAGTCAAATAGAAAAGAGAATTTACCTAGTATAATAGGACTTCGATGATGAGAAATTGAAGGAACACACCAAAATTTATTAGGAATTATAAGGTGCCAATTTTGGGGTGTTACATTTTTCCCCTCTTTGAATTGATGTGCGAGTAGCACATTGATTCAAAGAATAGTCTAATGTGAAGATGAATATTTCAAGAGTCTAGGTTAGGTTGCCAAGACACCGATCAGATTGAGAAGCAGAATCATCTGAGAGAAGATCGGAATCAGGGTGAGATTGCCCCAATGTCCACTGATAGCTAATGAATATCTAGGACTATCTCCAAAATCAAGGTTAGATTCCCCCAATACGAAGATTAGCCTTATGAGATCCAGGTTAGGTTGCCTAGATAATAGTGTAAAGAGATTTTGAGAGCCATCTTCAGAACGAAGTATAACTTTCAGGAATTAGGGTTAGATTTCCCCAATACCTAATGAGATTTCAAGAATCATCTTCAAAAAAAAGATTGATCCTTGAGGATTTGAGTTAGATTTCTTAGATACCTAGTAATATAGATGGAGAGATGATAAGATGCGAGACATCAAGATGCCCCTAGAGATTCAAGATCATGGAATATCCAATTTTGACCATAAGGTACAAACAACTGAATATGCCCCAAGTGATAAGATGCCCCTAGCAATGGGGACTTTTGATTCAGATTAGAATGATTCAAGAATAATGTGAAAGATTCAATGATGCAATCATCCTGCCCCTCAGGAGAAAAATCGAAAGATGACAAGTCATAATGATGATCAAGGGCGATAAATTGTAGATAGAAGCAAGATCGAAGATCCAGAGATATCAAAGATAGATCAAGAGAAGAAAGAATCGATGTAGAGTGATTGAAAGGTCCTGTTGACTAGATTTGACCATAGTTAACCAAGTTTGACCAGAATTGACTAGAGTTGACTTTGAGGAAAAGATTGTAGAATATGAGAAAATGATGATGAGAGATGATTATGACAAGAAAGTGACGTCAGAAAACTGACTGCACAAGCATCTGATCACGTCGGTACCAAAATTTTAAAACATGATTTTGAGCTGCTTAGGAGTGTCAGATTTTGATTTTGATCACGAAAATACATTCAAAACAGTTGATTTGTGCAGTCAGGAGGAATCCAGGACAAAAGATGAGAACCTTCAAAGAATGAGAAGACAATGAAGAGAGCACCAAAACTATCGCTATGCAAGCCTAAGCTAAATGCAACCGTAGGACTTGGTTGTTGGACTCATCGCATAATTATCATCATCAAGTATTTTGGAACATTAGAGTTAATACAATCCTCACTGGTGCCACTGCGAGCATGAGGATGTGTATATGACTTTCATCAGATAAAATGTAGGAAATGAATGTAAGCGTCAAGGCACAAAGGCTAGGATGACCTGAACATTATTTCCAATATGATATAGTAAGAGTACACAAGTAAAAAAACAAAGCAATAAAAATCAAGGAAGTAGTTCCAACATCCCCTTGGCATACAAATAAACAAGATCGAGGGATGTGAGGCTTTTCCACCTTAATGCAGAAACTCTTATCACATACACCCTATTTATTTAAAGTTACCAAATCATCGTAACCACACCCACAAGCAGTAGACAAAGAAAACATCAATGAAATTCATGAGAATAGACAGCATACAATGAAAGATTCAATCATATCTCGGCATGTTTCAAAGTTTATGAATGTGTCTAGGTTTAGGGTGTTGGAAAACATCATTGTGATTGTGAGTGTAATGTGTTTGACTGCTATCGAGAAAGGTTTACATTGTGATGTATCCAATGTGTGTTGAAAAACATAGATGTGTCCAAAGAGAGTGTTGAAAAACACTATTTGATCGGGTGTTGAGAAACACCAGTTTGCACCAATAGAGAGTTTTCCTTTGACAAGATTACTGACTCGAGTGAAAACCGAAGATACAATCAAAGTTGGGAACCATGCCCCCAAGTAACGAATGGATTGAAGTTGAATATGTAGATAGAAATTCAATTGGAGAAATCTCTGTAATATAGCGATAGTTGGAAGATGCAGTGAGAACCATTGGTGACTATCGTGAGAGAGATTTTCAAGCATAAAGATCGATGATGAGATCTAGGCATCAACAGGAAGACATAGTGAGAACCACTAGTGACTGATGTGAAGAGGAGAAAGACTCCAAAAGATGGGATAATACCCCCCCTAGACCAGGAAGATTCCCCTGAGTGTGACTAGTTTCAATCCATGTGAAGTTGAGAGAAATTCTCAAAGATGACTGAGAGTGAATGCATGAGCGGATAAACTAAAGTAGGAAAGCAAACTGAAGCAGGAAAGCAATCTTTTTTTTTAGGAATTTTACGATTTTTAGAATTTTTTTAGAGATTTTGTAATTTTTAGATTTTTAGAGATTACTCAATCTCAAGAAAGATCACAATGGTTTGACCCAATGTCTAGCCAGGTGTAGAACATTGCAGATGGATTAGAAAGCTGATGTATGAGATGGATAGCCAATGATGGATGAAGAGGGTGAATGCGACCCTCAAGGACAGTCTCTTCAAGATTACCCAACCTAGGGAAAAAAATAATATAGCAATGTAGGCTCATGGAGCGATGCTATAGAGCATATAGGATAATGACCTGATGTCATGAAAGCATTTGGTCCAAAAGAATGGACATGTCAAGAGACTTATGAGAAATAATTTTCCATTTTGATAAAGACCAAGGGGTCAATTTTGGATAGGACATAGCTATGAAATCATAATTAGGATAAGGGGTGATGGAGGTATAAGTAGATGTTTCAGATTATGGCATGAATGCTGAGAGATAGGAAGGATAGGTGTGGGATAATCAAGATCACGATAGGGTGCCATGCATGAGATTAAGTAAATAGGCTGATGAAAGGAATCATGAATGTCAGGATACATGATGCTCATGGATAGGCTCAACCTTGTCAGGATCACTAGAAGGAACATGGATGTTCACGAGCTAGCTAGATGTAAGATATGATGGGAGAAGATGACATGGAAGGAACTTGCCCCCAAGTGAAGAGCGCAAGTAGGAGGAATTACGCACGATGCTTGTTTGCCAGGTTTTCATCATGGTACTTATCCAAGGTGCCACAAGAAGTGGTTTTCACCATAGGAAAGATTGATTTATCTTTACTTTTGCTACCAAGGCGCCTGTTTGCCAGGTTTTCACCAAGGCACTTTTTACTTTTTTTTTATTTTTTATTTTTATTTTTTTGAATTTATGTAGGAACTTTAAGCTTCTTTCTCTTTGGGTAGTGCTCCTCTGAAAGATATTCTATAATAGGTCACAGCTGCTGAAAGTATGCTCAAAGATGTTGATAAGGTGATGAAATGGAGGATAAGGAAGATGGAGACCAAGATTTTATGCAATGGATTGGATGAGAGAAAAAGAAGGAATGTAAGGACCCAATATAGAAGGATAGTAGGTGACAAGATCAACATTGACACACCCCTTGAAGGGTAGTGGAAAAATAGAGGAAAAGTGGATGGAATAGTTTGAGACATTGATGGATGAGTGGATATGGATCTTGGTAAGAGAGGACCCAAGATGGAGTCAGAAGATGGGAGATGTTTAGATGGAGATGAAATGGAAGACTTTGGAAGCTTCGATGCCAACTCTGATTGTTCCTTTTGGTGCAAGTATTTTAGGAGAGACTTGGGGATCCACATAACTTTTCCTTTTATTTTTATATCCAAGTCCTTGATAAGAGACTTGGGAATCCATATAGCATTTGATTTTCTATTTGCATTAGATTATTTAGAACACAATTATTTCATAATGGATTTAGGAACCCATATTTTATTTGATTTGGTTCTTTGCTCAGTGGACCTTTGTGGTCTCTTTAATATTTCCTTTTTTATTTGTAGTCACATGTCGATTAGATGGGACATAGTGATCTTCATATGTACGTGGATTCTTATATTTCTAATTTTTGCATTGCACATCCAAATTGCTTCCAAAAGACTTAGGAATTGTTGATGAATAGGGTCAATATGATTGGTTCATATAGAGGGGTTGATAGGGAGCTTTCAAAGATGCATGTCTCTTTTGATCTTGATAGGAGATAGGATAAGTGGATGAAAAGCTAGTATTGATAGACATGGTAGATAGGGGGACATAAGGACCCAATATAGATAGAAGGTTTGAAGGTCTTAGCTTTGGGATATAAGGACCAAGGATAGATTTGGAGGATGGAGAAGATTGATGCTTACATTTTAATAGAGGGATATAAAGTGTGGAGGGCATATCAACAGCTTTAGAGTGAGCTGCATGACCAAGACTCTTCTCTTTAGCATTCATCTTTATATCAACAGGAGCATGAGTAGCTTTGATAGGAGCAATTTTGATAGGAGTAGCTGAAGCTTCAGGGGATTTATTTTTCTGCAAGGGATTTGGAAGAACAATATTTTGTGGATATGGAAGAGCATGACATGGAGATGAAGGGATGTTCTGATCTTGACAACGATCTTTAGATGGTATGCAAAGGGTACCTTCTTCTTTATTTTAAATAGGTTCATTAGAGATGGTAGAAAGGATATCTTGATCTCACTTGGGAGAGAGAGGATATTCTTGGAAGAGATGGAAGGATCTGACAAAATTATCATGGGATTCTTGAGATATGCGAAGCTGGTCAACCATTAGATTAAGATGGATGGTGTCTTGATCTTGATCATAACTAATATTTTCTTCCTTACATTGTGGATTCTTCTCTTGACATGAAGCCACTTCTAAGGATGAGGTAGGAGTTTTGATTTGCATATGGGATTCTTGACACGCTAATGGGAAGTCATTTGGAATAGGAATGATAAGCGTTGAAGCACATGGAAGCTTGGGGTCTATGATCTTTGAAGCCTGAGAAGGACTTGCATTTGTATGCAGATTAGCTTGGATCTCTTTTAGAGGTAGTCCTTGAGGGTAGACATAGTCATCATTAGGTTTAGTTTTTGACAAAGATGATGAAGCTTTAGGAGACGGAGAAACAATGGAAGAAGTATATGGGATATGCGAACCATTGCTAGACATGTGTTCCTGATATTGATCATGCTTGAGATTAGTATCTTCACTAGGTGACTCGTTAGGACTTTCCAATTCGATTATGCCATCATCTATGAGATCTTGGAATTTATGTTTCAACTCCATGAAAGATGAATTTTCATGCTTATTGTGTCGATGATATGCATAGTAGTTACTAAAAAATGTGGATCCAATTAATTTGATTTTAAGCAATGTGATGAGGTCATTCTCAAGAAGTTCTTCCAATGCTGATTCATAAGACTGTCCGAAAGGAGTAAAGACTCTCTCTAAAGGATAATTAGACACTTCTTGACTTTCAATATCCATATTTTGCAGATAGAAAGGGATCTCATCTGATGTGGTCAAAGCTTTCTTTACATGCTCTTGATCAAAGTTGGTATTGTCATAAAACTAGTCTGGATCAAAATTGGGATTGTCATCAAATTATTCTTGATCAAAGTTGGGGTTATCATACCAAGATTTATCCATGTTGGAATAAAGTGGAGAGATGTGAGAATCGTGATCAAATGGAAAAGGACAGGTTGATCTTAATAAGGATTCGTCAGATGAAGTATCATTTTCCCCCTTTAATTGTTGGAGTTCAGATTCCAAAGTTTGAAGTTGTTTCCATAAAGTTTCCCTCAGAATCTCTTCTCTACTTTTAGAAATTGTAAGATTGTCTTGATGCACTTTCTTGTAAGAATCAGTCAGTTTGCAACTTGAGACAATCAGTCTCAGACTGCAGACAATAGGGAAACAAGCAATCAGACCCCAGACAAAAGTCAGATCAGGCAGAAAATCCACCAGTTAACAGGAAAAAGCTCATTGTTTTAGGACTCCAAGATACAAATTCACATGACAAAGTGTTGTGCCATGCAAGGAAGTGATCAAATTTGCACAAGGAAATGCAATCTCGCGTGAGGAAGTGCACAGTTTCTGAAATCTCGTGTGAGGAAACTCGAGATTTTGATAAATGGACTCTGTTTTCAAGATAAAAACCTGATTTTGAGACACAGTCGGGACTGTTCTCTGACAAAATTTCTAGGTTCAGGGTATTTTTATGATGATACAAATCATAAATCTTAGTTTCAAGGTGACAAGCACTCGTTAACAAGCACAAAGTTTCAATCAAGTAGTAGTGACATAAGCAATAGTCGTAAATAGTTCTACCAAGGACAAAGAAACTTGGCATAATCATGGGAGTCTTTGTTTGGTCATGATTGGACAGTTTAAGACTAAAAAACAAACACTTAGTTATCCTTACCAAAAAAAATGGAGAAGAAATAATTTGTGCCCCGATGTCTTATGTGTATGTGTGCACCTCACACATCAGTGTCACCCTTGAGAGAGCGCCCATGTTTTTGGTGTTTCCAAGGACTAAGTATATATATTTGAAGGTTACCCTTAAAGTAGGGGCCAGTGTCATATACCACTTCAAGCATTCAGGTACATACATATGTCGAGAATCTAGGGGAGAGATTCTTCCCTCTCCCTACGCATAGATTATGTCTTCTTTCGGAGGTGATTCAGGTAGGCATCAAACTAAGAAAGTTTTTAGTGGGATTCCATTCACAATAACCTTAAGTTCCTTTGATACAAATCTGGGGCCTCATAGCCACACCAACACTTGAAAGTCATATACCCTTGCAAGCAAGGCTGGGAGCGGCGCCGCTTAGTACGACAAACAAGACTTTCTCAAGATGATAGTCGAAATCATGAGAAAGAAGTTACCATGGCTTTGGAGTCTTTGGACTCAACAAAGAAAACTTTATTATAGTGAGGTGGAATCACTGGTGATTGGTGTGTACTCGCTTGGGTTGTTCCCGGAGGTTCAACTTTAGGCAGGCCCTCTAAAGGTGACACAACTTGGTTCAAATTCAAGGGTTTGATTTTCTGGATCTCCCAAAGAGGGAAGAGCATACTTATCTACCTCTTCACCTTACCCAAATGCATCAAGCATATTCATCACCAAGATAGTGTCACTCCACCAAATCCACAAGCCTTCAATTTTTTTATTCTCTCAAAGAGAGAAGAGCATAATCCCCTAACAAGTAGATGTGCTAAAGATTCACTATCTTGCTTTGCTTCCCCAAGTATCCGTCATGCTAACAACATATGGGTCTCAGTTTCATCCATGGGCATCACTTCCATGTAATGAAGAGCCTATTCCACTACTTTGCAATCGAGATCCTTAAGAAACTTTAACAAAGCCCTATTTAAACTATGTGAATGAAAAACAGTAAACAAACACAACATTTTTTTTTAATATGCCTTTGACCATCGTTTTGCAAGCAAAATGTTAGGAAGTTTTTATAATCTTTGACAAGCAACCTGCAGACCACTATTATGCTACAGTAGAAATCATAAACATGAAATCAACAGTAGAGATCAGATGTTAGAAAAAGATATCAGTAAATTACAGATTCTGAAAATTTAATGACTGTCTACGAAATTTCGCGTGAGCAAGTATTTCACTGCGCGCAAGAAAGTGCAAGACCCGCGTGAGCTTTCTGTTTCTTCATGCGAGAGAGTGCTACAGGGAGAAAAACTTCACATAGTTCGATATGAAATTTCATGCAAGATTATGTACCAGTGTTGTACGGACGTACAATAGAGTTCAATTTACTGTAAAAAAAAAGTTCAAGAATGACGCCAGAAATCATTTTTCTGCCCCACAGTGGGCGCCAAAATGTTATGTGCTTGAATGTGACCTCTAAAGAAGGCAGAAACCCAACATATTCCTTACTCAATCATCCAATTTGCAAAGATGAACATGAATTGTCCAATTCACAAACTTGATTGAAGTGACCTGTTGCCTCCTATTTAGTTGCGGATGTCGAATTTACTCTCAGAACGAGAGCCAACAACCTTGACCATTGCTAAAATGGAGGATTTAAAGCATGAGAGATGAGAAAATTTCCATTAATCTAAGAATCAAATTTCCATTAATCTAAGAATGAAAATTCCATTAATCTAAGAATGAAAATGCCATTTAATCTAGAATGATATGCATATTTAATTGAATTAAACTTGAACAATAATCAAATTACAATAGAGAATGCAATTACACTAAGTGAAATTTAAACTAAAATGCAACAGAATCTATGAAATATGAAATAGGTGAGACAAAAAATAACTATAATTTTGATTCTCTCTAATTGATCCTCCCAAATGAAGAAAAAGATGTCCAATATATAGAAAAACCATGGAAAGAGGGTGAAGAGTTTCTTTAAAACAAACGGTTGCCTTTTCATTTTCTTGGATGGAGATTGAGATAAAAAAGCAAGGATTATTTAATTAAAAGAGTGGATTATTTCCACATGAGTGACCTTTCATATAGAATTATGGAATTCTTTTTGAGGATAATCCATTCAAACAATTAAATAATTATTCAATTCCTTTTGATGTGTATTAGCTAAAGAGGGTGGAATTAATTTAATTTAAAAGCACTTAGGACTTTAAAATTAAATTAATTAATCATAGGGATTTTTAGCTAATAAACCTTAATAATTTAGTAATTAAATATAGTGTTAGATTCATGTAAATTTTGGTTTTTTGCATTTGAGACTAAGTCAATTAAAGTCAAATAGAAAGGAGAATTTGCCTAGTATAATAGGACTTTGATGATGAGAAATTGAAGGAATGCACCAAAATTGATTAGGAATTTTGGGTTGATACAAAACTAAGCAATGTTTTAGGATAATCCCCTTTGTCTTTTTGCAACCTCATCACCTTGATCAAAAGGTTGGTTCGCATTAGTAAAGAATCTCATCCGCTGAAGACCACAAGTCTGTCTTAGGTAGACAATCATATCTACTTGATCCTACACTAGGGAAAGCAACCCTTGATCCTTGCATACATCAAGTCATCCTTAATCCGTAGAAACACATCCATCATCTTAAGCACATCCTAATCCTAGTATCATCATCCTTAGTTTCCTAGGTGCATCCTTGCATACATATTGCATCTCATATTCCTTTAGGATAGTCATTTCATGCCACCTATCACACTAGCCACTAAGAAGAGGAAGAACATGGATCGTAATCTTGTTGCTAGCTCATCTAATCCTATGATTGATAATACCAATGCCATGGTTACTTATGCACCTCAGCCCAATGATCAAATTGAAAATATCCAGGTAGAAACTAATGAAACTCCCACTCTAATTACCATGGAAACATTTATCAACCATCCATCACTTGCCCACATGGTAAACACCATGAGTGGACACAATAGCAACTAGGTATTCTCATACATACAACAACAAGGAATTAAACTTCCACCTTGGATTATACCCACACTTGTCACATGACATATGGCACTTCTAGGGGAACATCTATATCCCACTAGTAATGAATTTTTTGATCCACTTCAATGAGCCCTACAAGTGGAAACTCTTCTCATGCAAGTAGTTCATCCTTCCATTCCACCTTCCATCATGCACACAACACCCTCACCTACCTCGGGAGCCTTTCCTCCTGATGCCACATCAGCAGTGAAAATAATACCCCTTATCACTATGCAAGCACCTCTGCAAGCCACAGTCTCTCCCCTTTCACAAGCAATCCCAACATTCATTGCAAACTTTCCACCACCACCAGTCAACACACAAAAAACCAGCATTTCACCCATTCCTACTCAACCCATTCAAAGTGCAACAACCAGTTCACAGCATCAAAGCACCCAAGTCTCCATGCGTATTCTGCCTTTCTTTACCACAGGCATGCCACCTACCAACACCTATAACCAACCCTTATTTTTGTAAGGGTCCACTTTTCCCACTCCACAAGCATTGCAATCACAATGAATGCCAGTAGTTCTACCTCAAACATTGTTCAACCCAAATCCCCCCATACTGCAACCATCCATGAATCCCTTCTTCATACCCCAAATTCCCATCCAACCTATCCAACAACAACAATAGCCACCTATCCAACAACAACAACAACAACCTATCCAACAGCAACAGCAACAGCCACCTATCCAACAACAACAATAGCAACCTATCCAACAACAACACCAAGAGCCACCTATCCAATAGAAACAACAACAACCTATCCAACAGCAGCAACAACAACCTATTCAGTAGCAACAATCCACCCAACAACAACAACTACAGCAGAAAATCACTAATCCATTCACATCTCAAGTGCAACAACAACCAATCAACCCCTTCATAGCTACACAACCCACAATCCAAACTACAGAGCAGCCACAACCACAAACGCAGGGGGAAAATCCCCTCATGGCACAACCACTACAACAGTTTGCTAATATTTTTATCCAACCTGTGCAACAACAACAAACTCATTCCGCCAATTACATAGCCATGCCATCTTCCGCTGCATCACAAATAATTCCCCCTCCACAACAAGTTCTCATTGGGGGTGTTCCAATGCAAAACACTTATCCTCCATCCTATATAGGTGCGCAATAGGTTCATCCCAGCTATCCAATGCCACAACAAATACAAGCATATTTCCAACATTTGCAACAATCTTATAAAGCACCGACACCTCCTCCACTGCAATATTCCCCTCAACCACAGCTTGCACCACAACAAACCATATACATTGACCAAAAACCATCATACCAAACACCACAATATCCCCCATAGAATCCTCCATTTTTTCCATTCAATCCATATCAGGTTCAAGGAAATCCTGCAATCACGATCAACAATCCTCCCCCACAAATCAATCATGAATGGGAGGAAATGAAGAATGCTCTCAAGGAGCTAAAAGCTGGGACAAAAGATAAAACATTCAAGTTTGAGGAAGTGTGTCCTTATCTATTTGACCAATCCATCACTGTTATACCCTTCCCCAAGCACTTTGAGACCCTAAAATTTGATAAATATTGGGGGAGGAGTGATCTTGTGAGTCACGTAAAAGAATTCTACATGGCCTATCAAGAAGTAGCCTATAGCGATAAATTCCTCATGAGACTATTTCCCAAAATCTTGGGAGGCACCACTCTTGAATGGTTCTAAAAAATCCCTTACGGCACAGTCTCTACTTTCATGGAATTATCTGAAAAGTTTGTGGCCCAATACACACATAATATAAAAAATGAACTCTCACTCCTTGACCTATGCAATTCCAAACAAAAGGGAGGAGAAAACCTGATCAATTATCTTCAGCGCTGGCAAGGGATTACTACAAGGTTGTCTTACCAATACCCAGAGAAACATCTTATCAAAATCTTCATTAACAACCTTCATCCTAAGCTTTCCTATCACATGCCCATGAACTATATACAAACTTTTCATGACATCAGAATCAAGGGTATGGACCTTGAATGAGGTCTCGTAGAAGAAGATACCATTAAGCACTACAAAGAAGCCCATCCTGACAAACATAACAATGATCGATCACAATAATAGAACAAGAACAAAAATGTGGTAACAGATGGAGCCACTAACACCAAACATGTTCAAGTTGTGGTATCTAGTCCTAATGCACCTACCTAGACTTATCAGCAAGCACCATCAATGTACCCTGAACCTCCTCCCATGTATCAACAACCCACTCCCATGTATCCTCAACCAACATATTAGAAAAACATGCACCCTCAAGGTGCGCCTATCTATCCTCCTCCAGGGACATCATATCAACATAGCTACCAAAGCCCTATGACCCAAACAAATGCTATATCAGTCCCATATGGACAACAAAGACCTCACACTTCAAATATTCCACAATGCATGTTTACCCCTTTGGGTGAATGTATAGACATCATCTTCCACAAGCTGGTCCAAGCTAACCAAGTCGTGTATCCTAAAACATGGCCATTTGATGACTCAACTCCTAAGCCAGCTTGGTATAAAGACAACAAGTACTATGAATACCATCATGTTAAGGGACACACCACCCTCAAATGCATGAAGTTGAAACACTATATTTAGGATCTCATTGACTGCAAGGAGATTGAAGTGGAATCTCCTGCCCAATCATTGCCAAATGCAAGTGTTAAAATTTATCAAAATGCATTCCCTAAACACACTTCCGATACAGGCCCAGGCAATCATACTCAGTCCTCTGATTAGGGAAAGGGTAAAAAAGAGGAAAACACTGATAGAAAAGATTATACAAATGCATATATCAACTATGATAATATCATTGGCTGCATATCCCAAGTCCAATCCTCTGTCAATGTCATCCATGTCAAGGGTGTCGATAACCAATGTGCCATCACCACTCATAGAGGTAGGATAACAGTCACTGGTGCCAGTCCCACCCCATCTGCTGGGACCCAATACAACATTTTATAACACCTAGGGAATACCCCAACCCAAATCTCCATCCTGGATCTTCTCCACACATCACCCACTTATCAAGAGATCCTCAAAAAAGCCTTGAAAGAATCCTGTGTTCCCAACGACATCAATCTCAATGAATTCAAAAACCTTGTTGGAGGCATGTCTACATCTTGTGGGGTCTCCTTTAGACCAATAGGCATACCCTCCAAAGAAACTGATCATAATCTCCCACTCTGTATCGTTGTCATGGTTAAAGATTTTTCCATCAAATGGGTCATGATAGACAATGGATCAGCCCTAAATCTATGTACTTTAAAATTCATAAAATAGTTGGGTTGCACTGAGGCTTATATAACAAATGATGTCATCATAATAAAAGCATATGACAATCTGGAGCATACTTTTGAAGGCACAATATCATTTCCCATTCAAGTGGGCCCAGTTATCCAGGATACATTATGTCATGTTGTTGATCTTGACCTTCCCTTCAACATCCTCCTCGAACACCCATGGATTCATTCTATGCAAGCCATCCCATCTACCTACCATCAGTGCATAAAATTCCCATATAAAGGCACTGAGATCACCATCCACGTAGATTCCAAGCCCTTCGCATACTGCAATGCGTTGGAGACATCCTTTCCACATTCCAATCATTATCCCGGGATTGATATTGGCACCTCTATCGCCAGCTCATCTTGAACCCATTCACACCCAGAAACAATCCTCTCCTCCACCTTTTCCAAAGTCAAGATCAACAACAAAGGTTGTGGTGAGTACACTTTATCTAATGCGTTCGCAGTTGGAGCACTGCCAATTGATCCTCACACTCAGGGCCGCCAACTTAATCTAAACAAGACATAATTAGAGACAACCAAGGCACTACAATTTGGTTCTACCACTTTTATATCAAAAGGTACTTTGACTGGCCAGGAAATGGCACCAAACATCAACCAATGGCTATATAAAGTTCCACCACCCAAGGATACAAGTCGCCTCAATTACTTGAGAGATAAGTACCCTGCAACGCACAAATTGGTGACAAAAAAATGGAATTACCAAGGAGGTGGCCTTGGTTATGAAGAGAAAGGAATGAAAGATCCTATTATACCTACCTAAATAGAAAAGCACCTGGGCCTTGGCATGGTCTCTGACACGAATGGGGGCACCAATGAGCTCATCAACTATTCCTCTAGTCCATCCCTAGGCGAAATCACTGACATCGAAGATATCCTGGAAGAGAAAGTTGTGAGAGCTTATGACGATGTTTTCGACGATGAAACCTTCCTGGGAAATTTTTTCCTACAACAACTCTCCATCCTCTTCATTGACCTTCCCCTACACCATCCTGAGCTCATAGATTGGGACCAACCAAGTGTCGTACACGTTGACGAGTTCCAAAGTGAAGACGCACTCCTAAGCTTTATGGGAGCAATTGAGAAAAGCAGTGACTAGGGGAAAGACTCAGTATATGTCTACAAACTAGACCCAAAGGCATACTTTGGGGAAGAGGAGAATTTTAGCTGCAAAAATGACAAAAAACAAAAATTAAAAAGAGAAAAAATGATCCCCTAGCAAAAACCCCTCTGGGGCGCTATCTGATCATAAAAAAGTAAAATCAAAGGGTGTATCCCCTGGTGAAAACCTCTTTGAGGCACCAGAGGATGAAGATTCTCCTCTTCCTCTTATTCAAGATTACAGGCCTGAAAAGTCATCAATTCTCATTGATGAAGCAAAACCTGTCAACCTGGGTACCAAATAAAATCCCGCCATCACATACATAGCAGCATCTCTGACTGAAGCAGAAGAAATTGATCTTGTCACTTTATTAAAGAAATCCATCAACAAGTTTGCATGGTCTTACTCACACATGCCGAGGTTAGATCCCAACTTGGTGTTTCACCATCTACTAGTGGACCCAAACATCAAACCTGTCAAGAAAAAGCTTAGAAAGATGCATCCTAAAGTGGCACTACTTTTCAAAGCGGAGCTATAAAAATTACTCCATGACAAGATCATCCACCCCATTGACTATTCTAACTGGATTTTTAACATGGTGCCCATCTCTAAGCCTGATAAATCAATCAGGATATGTACAGATTTCAAAGATCTCAGTAAGGCATGTCCCAAGGACAATTTCCCCTTGCCAAACATAGACATGATTGTGGATCTCATAGCAGGGCATGAGATGTTATCGCTCATGAATGGATTTTCCGGATATAATCAGATCCACATTGCAGAAGAAGATCAACATAAGACAGCATTCACAACCCCTTGGGGTACCTTTTGCTATAACATGATGCCTTTTGGCTTTAAGAATGCTGGGGAAGCCTATCAAAGAGCCATGACTTTCATTTTCCATGACATGATTCACAAGATCCTTGAAGACTATGTGGATGATATCAAGGCAAAATTGGTAAAAAGGGAAGATCAGCTAGATGTTCTGGAATGCGTCTTTGATATAATTGGACACTACTGCTTAATGCTCAACCCTAAGAAATGTGTCTTTTGAGTCACATCAGGGAAACTCCTAGGGTTTATTGTATCCAGACAAGGCATTGAAATCAATCCAAAGAAAGTACAAGCTATCATAGAGATGCCTCCACAAAAAACACTTCGATAGCTATGCAACCTCAAAGGAAAGGTACAATCTGTGTGTCATTTCATCTCTCAACTAGCCAACAAGTGGCAACCATTCACTCATCTCTTGTGAAAAGATAATACATTCAAGTGGAATCCTCAGTGTCAGAAGACTTTTGACAAAATCAAAGAATACTTGGCTAATCCACCCATCTTGGTACCACTTGTACCTGGTCGACCACTCATCCTATACATTCCTACTACTACCATAGCACTGGGGGCGCTCCTTGCTCAATTAGATGATCAAGGCAAAGAAAGAGCTATTTATTATATCAGTCGAACCTTAGTGGGTTATGAGCTCAATTACTCTCCTATGGAAAAAGCATGTCTGGTAGTGGTCTTCGCCACTCAAAAAATTTGCCACTACATGGTTAGCCACACAACCAAGCTCATTTCGAAGGTGGATCCTTTGAAGTACCTACTCTCTAGGACTACACTTACAGGTCGAATGGAAAAATGGGTTATGTTGCTAAGTGAATTTGATATTCAGTATGTCGACAAAAAAGTCATTAAAGGGAAAGTCATTGCTGATCAGATAGCCAAAGCACCATTGGAAGATGCATATCCTTTGGTCACAGAATTTCTAGATGAGCATTTGTACATGATAGAAGAACAACCAACATGGAAACTCTACTTTGATGGGTCCTACACAGCTCATGGCGTAGGGCAGGAATACTTTTTGTCACACCTCAAGGTGACTACATCCCCATGTCATTCAAATTGGGATTTCCCTGCACAAACAACATTGCAGAATATGAAGCACTAATTGTAGGACTATGCATGGCCATAGAATGGAACATCACTGATATCCAAGCCTTTGGCAACTCCCAACTCATCATCAAACAAGTCTTGGATGAGTATCAAACCAAAGATGACAAATTGACGCCATATTAGCAGATGGTTGACAAGATGAAACAACACTTCCTCCACTTGTAGATAACACAAGTACCACATTTACAGAACAAAGCTACTGATGCAATGGCCACAATTGGCCCTCTTCTCGAGATTTCCCACGAGTCTACATAATACAAATTCTTATTTGAGCAACTACATGCTCCCACTTATGAGAATGATGAATCAAATTGTGTATGTGTCTTGGTTTGTCCCCAGTCCCTGTGGTACCATGATATCCAAGCTTACCTACAAAATCGTATCATATCTCCTCATCTCACTACAAACCAATGCCAAAACTTTATCTGTAGAGCATCCTGTTACACCCTCGTATCCAATACCCTTTATCATCGAGGCTATCACAACATACTCTCCAAATGTTTAGATGAAAACGAAGCCACCGGACTTTACAAGAGGTACATTCTAGAATCTGCGGTGCCCACACGAGTGGCATGGTCATAGCCAAGCAACTTATACACACAGGGTACTATTGGCCTACAATGGAACATGATGCTTGTTACTTCATCAAAAAGTGCCTACCTTGTCAATAGCATGCTAATTTGATCCATGCTCCTGCTCAAGACCTCAGACCTATTGCACCTTCTTGGCCCTTCTCTTGTTGGGGTTTTGACCTCGTTGGTAAGATTACTCCCCTCTCTTCTGAAGGCCACAAGTACATAATCATAGCTATAGAGTACTTTACAAAGTGGGTCAAAGAAATTCCATTCACACTCACTATTGGAGTCCAGATATCCAAATTCATCCTCTATCACATCATTTGCCATTTCAGCATACCCTCCACCATCTTCACAGATCATGGTACATCATTTGAAAATCAACATGTCAGTTATCTCTTTGTTCACCTCCATATCCATCATCATTTCTCCAGTCCATATTTCCCACAAGGTAACGGCCAAACTAAGGCAACTAATAAAACCATCCTCAAAATCCTCAAGAAAGTTGTCAATGATACTGGTCATGACTGGCATCTCTAGATCAATCCTTCCCTCTGGGCATATCGCACTTCCTAGCATACTCCTACTGTCACTACTCCCTACTCCCTAGTCTACGGTGCTAAAGAAATCTTACCAATTGAGGTTGAACTACCCTCCCTCTGAGTATCACTAAGAGGCATGATTGATGATGAAGATTACCTAGTAGCACGACTCACACAGCTGGACCTCCTAGATGAAAAGTGCCAGCAAGCTTATGATCACTTGATTGTTTGCCAAAATAGACTCAAGTAGAACTATAACAAGAAGGTCCACCCATGCTAGTTCTAGGTAGGGGACCTTGTGCTATAAGAAAATCAAAAAGTGGGTATTGATCGGGAAAAGAAAGGCAAGTTTGAAGTCACCTGGCAAGGTCCATATGTTGTCACTGCATGCTTCGGTTTTGGGGCATATCAACTCTCTACTCCAGAAGGAGAACCATTGAATGATCCTATTAACATCATTCATCTCAGGTGAAACTATACCTAACGGCTGGTTGTTCATTCCAGTTATCTGAGAAAATCCATTAAAAAAAAAGTGTAAAAAGTCCTGAAGAAAGAACAAAAACAATGTAAAATAGTCTTGAAAAAATCTCTAAAAATTAGAAAAATGAAGCTGAAAAAATGGTTGTCTCAATAAAAACCTGGTAAATAGGTACTTGGGAAATATCAAAAAAATTAGAAAAGATCCAAAGAAATCAAAAAGAAAAATAAAGAGAAAAAAATTCGTCCAATGGTGAAAACTTGGCAATCAGGTGCCTTCGACAAGTATGGGTGATCAAAACCTTGAAACAGGCATCACACATAATGGACCATTCCATTATTTATCAAAATCTTGTTTCCTTCCATCACCAGCAACACATCTCCACTAATCTCTGCATTTCCTATATTCCCTAGGTGTTCACATATCATACGCACTAGTCCGCAATGATCTCCCTATCTCGTATCCTAAGCTTTTGTACACATAATCTTCTATATTATTGTCCATACATTGTACTATCCCAAACCCTGAGCATCAATCCTATATATTTGTCATATCTTGAGTTGCTCCATTGTAGGATCCTACGTTGGTTCTATAGTTTGCTTGTAGTTCACATTTGAACAATCAACTTGGTAAGTCCCATCTTTCTAGAAATGAGTCTTGAGGATGTATAATTCTTCTCATCAACTTAAATCTAGATCATCATCATCTTTGGGTTCTTGTGGGATGTATATTTCCTCTTGAACTAATCAATTAGCACACACAACTATCACATGCATCAAGATAGGTTACATGATCCAATCAAATCTCGACAACAACCTTTGTAAATAATCGCTATAGCTAATCACTTGTCATCCTGAGTCATCATCCTACTAACATTCCCTACCCAATCCTCCATAGTCCACCCATCTTGTTTATCAGTTGACTGTGACACACAAAAAAATATAGGTGAGTCCCATTGCACCCATTGCATCCACTTCGTCCATTACCCCTAGTATCATTATTGCATCTATCATTATCATTAAGATTTAGTTACATTATTCATAATTTTAGACTCCTTAGATTCATTAGATTGCATTAGATCCATCATTCAAGTCACATTATTCATTATTAAATTGCATTAATCATCATGTCAATAGTTAGTATCATTTTAGAACTTTGCATTATTAATCCATTATTTAGCTT
>MU224803.1:349199-381435 GCA_018584345.1 Thuja plicata | reverse complement strand
TCAGTTTACATCATCTTCAAATTCTCAATAGAAATGTGACTTTTATGCCCTTGAAGTTTTACAGTTTTGGTGTTGTTGTCCTTTTCCTTTGTAAAAGGGTGACAGATTATTGTGCTTTTACCCTCTTCATTTAAAATGGTTCTACAACTGAGACATCTTCAGTGTGCTCATGTATATAGTAAAGTTCTCAAAAAATTCTAAAAAAATCTGAAAATGTCCTAAAAAAATGATCATCTTAGTGAAAACCTAGCAATAGGTGCTTTGATGTATCTCCAAAAAAATTATATATTCCAAAAATACAAAAAAAATCAAAAATTAAAAAGTCAAAAAAAAGAGAAAAAGAGAAAAGGTGTCATTGATGAAAACCTGACAAACAGGCATCATGGTAGAAAAAAAAAAAGAAATTATGCCAAGAAGGTGAAAACCTGGTAAACAGGAACCTCTTGTTCCACATTGCTATATCTATCGTAGCACCACTTGGCTTTATGCATTTTCTTTCCTACTTACATTTGTTTCCTGCATTCTCTCAATTCCCATCAAGACACAAACCTACATGGATTGAAACTAGTCATACTCTCGAGGAAACCCTCCTAGTCTAGGGGGCACAATCCTATCACCTTTTTGGGATCTACTTCATGATAGTCACCAGTGGTTCTCACTGCGTCTACCTACTATCACTTAGCTTATACTAAGTTCTCTCTCCTTGAGGATCTCCCTAACATCAGTCACCAGTGGTTCTCACTACGTCTTCCTATTGATGTCTAGCTAGTACTATGACCTCTTCACTCGAGAATCTCTCTTGCGTCAGTCACCAGTGGTTCTCACTGCGTCTTCCTACTATTGTCGTACTATTGATATTTCTCACATCTATTATAGTTTGAGTTATCCTCAAATGCTCTATCTATCGATACTCAGTCTTGACAATCCTTTGCTTTAGTTTGTACATAGCATTTGGTCACTTTTGTGACGCTTTGGTTCTTTTGCAAACCATATTGACTTGACACTGATTCAGTTCCATGCACCTGTAGGCAACCAAATCTATTTTATTCTTGCAACATACATCATGTCAGTCATCACTACTAGGGGCATGGGTCCCCTAATCAGATCACATCTTTTGTTTACACCTGAGTCAGTAATCTTGTCATTTCTGAAGGACATCTATCTACTGACACAAACTGGTGTTTCTCAAGACCCCCATTCAAGCAGCATATCTCAACACTATCTTTTGGACATATCTATGTTTTTCAACAAACATTGGATATCTCAAACATAAACATCTATCGATAACAATCAAACACAATGCACTCACAAGTACAATGGTGTTTTTAAACACCCCTATACACATACACATTTGAGAACTTAGAAACTGGCTGAGCTCTACTTGAATCTTTCTTTGTATGTTGTCTATTCTCATGGATTTCATTGATATTTTCTTTGTCTAATTATTTTTCGTGTAGTCCCGATGATCCAGAAATGTTAAATAAATGGGGTATATGTGATAAGAGCTCTCGCATTAAGGTGGAAAAGCCTCACATTCCTCGATCTTGTTTATTTGTACGCTATGGTGAGGTTGGTACTATCTCCATGATTGTTATTTCTCTATTTGTTTACGTATGATTGCACTCATGGTTATCTAGGATTTGCATGCCTCGATACTGGTATACTCTTGCAACATCAACTGGAAACAATGTTCAGGTCATCTTGGCTTTTGTGTCCTTATGCTTATGTTCATTTTCTACATTTTATCTGATGAAAGTCATATTCATATCCTTATGGTCGTAGTGGCACCAGTAAGGATTGTATCAACTCCGATGTTCCAAAAATGCTCAATGATGATTATTATATGATGGGTCTCACAACCATGTCCTAGGTATTGCATCTAGCATAGGATTGTATTTTCATTCTAGACTTGCATTGTGGCAGCAATTTGATGCTCAATTCATTGTGTTCTCCTGGATTTGTACATTGAGGAGTTCTTTAGCAACCTGGCTTCATCACTCCTTCCCAAATGTTTGATCCTCTCTCTCACTCCTCAATTCCTAATGCTTTCAACTGGAATCTAATTTTCAAAAGTACTTTTTCGGGATCCAAATCGAAAGCTGACACTCCTATATCGCTCACAAATTGCATTTTTAAATTTTTGGGACCGACACGATCGGACGCTTGTGCAGTCAACTTTATGACGTCACTTTCTTGTCAGAATCATATCTAATCAACATTTTTTCAAATCTTCAACTCTTTTCATCAAAAGTCAACTCTGGTCAACTTTGGTCAATCATAGTCGAACTTGGTCAATCAGACCATGAAATCACTCAAAATTGATTCTAAATCTTCCAAATTATTTTGTAATTTATTTTGAGTTCTTCTTGATATTTGATTCAACATCTATCTACGATTTCTCGCTCTTAATCATTATTATGACATGTCATCCTTCTATTTCACTCTTGAGGGGGTAGGATGATTACATCATTGAATCTATTCCAATCAATCTTATCTGAATTCAAAAATCCTTGTTGCTAGGGGTATCTCACTACATGGGGCATGTTCGGTTTTCATACTTCATAATCAAAACTGGATACTCCACAATCAATAAGGGCATCTATGTTCCTTACATCATGTCATTCATTAGGTATCGAGGCAATCTAACCCAGATCCTTGAGAATCAAGCTTCATTCTGGAGATGATTCTTAAAATCTCATCATTTAGGTATCTGAGAAATCTAACTTAGGTCCCTGAGAATTAAGCTTCGTTCTAGAGATGGTTCTCAAAAATCTCATCTATTAGGAATTGGTGCAGTCTAACCCTGACTCCTGAAAATCAAGCTCCGTTCTAGAGATGATTTTGAAACTTGATCTAACCAGTGTCTAAGCAATCTAACCTAGATATTGGGGGACAAAGCTTCGTTCTGAAGATAGTCCTAAAAATCTCTATTGACTATCTTTTAATGGACAAGTATCGGGGCAATCTAACCCTAACTCCTGAAGGTTGAGCCTTGTTCTGAGGACAGTCTTTCGAAAGATATCAATCTATTAGGTATCTGAGCAATCTAACTTAGATCCCTGAGGATCAAGCTTCATTCTTGAGATGATTCTTGAAATCTTAATCTATTAGGTATCTGAGCAATCTAACTTAGATCCCTGAGGATCAAACTTCATTCTGGAGATGATTTTTGAAATCTAAATCTATTAGGTATCATGACAATCTAACCTGGATCCTTGAGGATCAAGCTTCATTCTAGAGATGACCCTCAAAAACTCTATTTGACCAGCATCTTGGCAATTTAACCTAGACTTCAGAGAGTTAAGCTCTGTCCTGGAGATGGCTCTGAAATCTTCATCAATCAATCTTTGCATCATCAAGTTTTCAAAATCTATTCTTTTGTGCTTCAAACATCAGACTATTCTTTGAATCAATGTGCTACTCGCACATAAATTCAAAGAGGGGAAAAATGTAACACCCAAAAATTTAAATCTTGCAATCCTAACCATTTTTGTTGCATTTATCATTCTTCTGAATCATCAAAGTCCTATTGTACTAGGCAATTCTGAGTTTTGGCTGACTCTACTTGATCTAAGTGTCAAATGCAAAAAATCCTAAATCTGCATTAATCATACATTATATTTAACTCCTAAATATCAATTGTAATTCACTAAACAAACCCTATGATAGAATTAATTTAATTATAAAGTCCTAGCACTTTAATTAAATTAAATTCACCCCTTTTAGCTAAAACACATAAAAAGGAATTAAAAAATATTTAATTATTAAATAAATATCCTCATTTCAAAAATTGAATTTAATTATTCAAATAATTGAGAAAATACACTTATGAGGTCATATTCTATTTATTTAATTAAATATTCTCTCAAAATCTTCTCTTCAGTTCAGAATTAGAAACTTCGAATTAACTATGCTTTAAAGAGAAAGAAAATAGTTAAAAAAATAAATAAGAAAACAATTAAAAGCAAAGAGAAAATAGTTCATTGTTTTCTTTGAAAGAAAGCTTGCTAATCTGAACTGGCTTTTCTATCTGTTTTATTTCAAAAAGGAAACTTTCTATTCTGAGCAAACTCTCAGTCTATAAAAGAACTCCCATTTCTCGTTCATATGCATTGTTAGAATAAAGAATTACTGCTGCATTTTAGAATTCATCATCTCATTTCAATTAAGCTCATTTGCAATAGAATAGCTTCATTTTCTTAGATTAATCTCATATTTCATATCATGTCTTAGTTTAATTTCATTTAGATTAATCTTGCATCTTTCATGTTCTTAGATTAATCTTGTATTACATTACATTGCATTCATGGAGAAAAATCCTTCGTTCATGGATTGGTCTAGGTTGTGAGACTCTTTTTCAGAGAGCCATGCAAAACTTCGTCTAGATAGAAGGCAACATGTTGAATCATACAGGCATGCAGGATGAATAACTCATATTCACTTATATATGTGGCTGATGAATAAGGACTATGTTGAAGTGTATGGTTGAATAACAAGGCCACATTTAGCATATACACATAGAAGATACAAATTTATAAATATTTGGAGATCACATAAAATCAGCAATGATCTTGTACATACCAGCACTAGGATTTTTTTAAACAAAAAAATTTCCTCAGTAGAGTCACCATAGTGTTAGATTATAAATACCACTTAAATATGATAGCATTGATAACAACACCCAAATTCCTAGTGAATAATTATTGATTGGCTACCACAGAACCTATGTAGTCAAGTAGTGTTTCAGTCCCACTTTACATGCCATAAAAGGCGTATGGTTCTAGGCTTTTGCTGACCCCTTTTGGCTTGTGTTTTGTCTTGGAGGTTTTCAGTGTTTTGTATCATTTGTTTCTTATTTTCTCTGGACTAGCTTTGTTGTTTTTGTTGGCTAAGTGGTTGCTAGAGGTTTTCAAGGGCCCATCTTGGCCTTGTCTTTTTTTTGGTTCATGTGGTTTTGTGTATAGGTTTTCCTTGGCCCTTTAGGTGTCTTGCTTCTTCTACGCTCTTTTTTTGAGTGGGTCATATGGACGAAATATTCAGTGCTCCCCTTGGGATTCATGATAAGGGACTAACCGCCTCTTATGGATTCTATAAGTTTAGTGGTTGTATCAGGCATTGTTAGGTTGATCTCTTGGTGCAACGAAAACCATACTTGTAACAAGTGGTATCATAGCCTGGTCACAAGTTTGAATCCCCTCAGATAACGCTGAGGGGGAGATTATTGAAAGAATGCTCAGCGCTCCCCTTGGGATTTGTGACAAGGGACTAACCGCCTCCTGTAGATTCTATAAGTCTAGTGGCTGTATCGGGAATTGACAGGTCGATCTTTTGGTGCTATGACAACCATACTTGTAACAAGTTAGTGTTGCTCGTCGTTGGTTTCATCTTTGTAGGGTTTCTATTGAGTTGGAACAAGCCCCTATTGAGTTGGGGTTTCTCTTTGCGGTTACTTCTTCGCAGTGGTTCATTCTTCATCTTTTTCCTCTCTTTCGTCTATTGGAAATTATTGCAAGTCCTATTGAGGTGGATGATGGCGTGAGAGATGTGGAGAATGGGTGTTTTCTTTGGGAAGCTTTATGTTTTCACTACTTAGATACAAGGATGAGTACCATTTTGGGTCTCTTTTTGGTCTTTCCCTTCTTTGTTGATCTTAAAGAGGTGGGTTTCTCTCCTATTGAGGTGGAGAGGAGTTTCTCAGGAGAGTAGTGGAAGGATTGGTGAACTATCTTTTTGGCTTGTAGCACTTTGGTGGTGGATGCCAAGTGGAATTTTTTTCTGTAAGTTTTGGGTGCCTTGATAACCCCTAGGTTGGTTTTGGGTGTCTTCTTTGTACCCAATTGAGAGAGCTCTTTTTAATACGGTTATTCAATTAATACAGGTTGTACCCATGTAAGAGGCCATTATGTCTTATAGAATTTCATTTCCTTGTTGAATATTTTAATATTCTCATATTCATTGGCTTTTCGTGAGTGATTATAATGGCACCATATAAGCTCTAAACTGTGTTCTAGTTTTTTCAATGCATGTATATCAAATGGTAATCTGTAGCATACCACCGCTTCGAGAAGGTCGTGGATGAGCAGAACTTTAATAAAAAAAACAGTTAACGAAGTCGTCTTAAAATATAGAAAATCCAATTCCATTCTAGGCATCACAATAAGCGGCTTGTACAGTGTTAGCCGTCACAATAAGCGGTTTGTACAGTGTTAGCCGACATGGATTAGATTGAAGGAAAATAAAAACTGTGTTTCAATTTAGTGGACCGCAATAGTTGGAGATATGGAACAAACAACTGTAATATGACTAACCCCTGTCTGTACAGTTGTGGAGTAAGCGAGGGAATCGGGCAACATAATGAGTGACATAAACAAGTTCTTTAATATCTGTATGGAAGTCTTTCACTGACTTAATAATAATTTGAATATCCCCTTGTTGTGATATTGCTACGTCAGTACAGTTGTGGAGTAAGCGAGAGAGATGGAACAGCGTTAATTGTATAGCAGTCAGCAGTCAACCAGTCGACACGCGTGGCCCACTAATTATCAGCAATTAATAATAATAAGATTGTGTTCCAGACTTGATGGAGATATCGTTAAAAAGACAAGCAAACAGAATTTTTGTTAGCCGAGAGGAATGGAGATAACATCTCTTCGCTGTTGACGAGACAAACCGACATGATTTTCCATTTAATATAGTTATTCAAATAACACCGCCGCTGGAATAACTTAGGCCTCACATCCAAGTCCTCTACGATCAGGATGTCCGAAGTCATGCTTAGTGACAACGCTGTACTTCTTTGAGAATGTGACCATGCATGCTGATAAAGTGCAGGCTCAACTGCTTTCTGACATTTTGACGAGGAACGCTCATACCAAATACCTAAAGCCCTATGAACTCAATGGTCGCACTGATTACATTCGAGGGTCTGCAGCCTGATATTGCGCGAATCGCTAATTATCAAGATATCTATTTTCCTTGTTGTGATACAGGGTTGTATCGTTACAGACAACTAGGCCCCGCAGTTTCGTTTTGTGTGCCGGAAAAATCTGGAGAGTTTGGGCTCGGATAAACCAGATGAAGTGGAGCTGCAAAACGCAGTAGACAAGGCAACGAAGCATCTGGAGAGTTACTGAGCTCGAGTGATTGCGTACGCGAGCTATGCAGACGTCTCTACCTCTCTGTGTGTGGGGGCGCGCGCGCGGGCGATCTCTCCCCAATAAGAAAAATGTCATTGTTATTTCCCATATTTCTTAAGGAGAAGCAACATTTTTAGATAAGAAAAATGAGTATGGGTTCTATTAAACTATGGACATGGTGCGGCCAAACCAAAAGGATATAGTTCTTCATAATATGTACGTGTTATAAAGAACTTTAAAAAGTACACATAGTTTTAAAAAATATGCACAGGTTTTGAAGTTCTTCAAAACACGCAATTTAAAAATACACACGGGTTTTGAAAAACCTTTTTTCTTCAAAATACACACAAGTTTTGAACAACTTTAGGCTCAATTTTACCAAGCCATAACTCAAGCATGTTATTTCAAATTTTAAATAACACGCACATATTTTATGAAAATTTGTGTTTTCTTCATGATGTAGCCACTTATTTGACTAGCACCTTGGTGCACTTACCCCAAAGGAACTATAGTTGAGGAATATGAAAGCTCATCTCTTAATGCTCCATGGCTGGATGTGGCCAAAGTTATCATGGGATATGTAACCCTAGACAAAAACAATTGTAGTCCCTTCAGCTATCATTTCGTTATTCTCAATCACTTTAGGCATAATAATTTTATTTCACTTTCCTTATATTTTCTTTCATCACTTTGTCATAACATAAAATACCATGGCAAAAATCGTTCCTCTTAGGTCCTCCATGAAGGCCTTATTATGCTTATTATAAAACATGCCAAGTCTTTGTCTTTCCAAAAAAACCATTTCCCTAAAACTGGCATTGAATACCAAAACAATGTTCTTGTTCATTGTGAGGATTTTTTAACATACCTAGATGATGCCCCATCAGATGATGAAGGTTTTTTCCATATGGAAAAATGAAAGAACCCTAAAATAATTACCTCAACCCACAAAAATAACGTAGTTTTTTTTTATGACATCTCAAACTATACTGCCTTCCGAGGGTTTTGTGTCAAATTCTTTGGAGCCTAGTGATAGTGATGGGGAAAAGGTAAATCCAAAACACCAGTGTTTGCTAAAGCTAAGGGGAAAATCCCTATTGGGTCCAGATCACAGAGGGGAGAAAGTCTTCTAGAATTAATAAATTTAAAAAGAAATCTCAAAAGAATGATATCCCTACTCCTAATTCCATTGTTTTCTAGCCTGTTAATATGGACGTTGGATATAGTGATTCAAATTGATATCCCTTTAGAAGTGAATTAGAGACCCTAGGTGAGAAGGGTTCATCAGCTCAAGAAAATATGCACATAAAAAGGAATGTCAAGTATGCAATGGACAACCAGAATGCATTGTTCCTATAGATAATTATATAAATAAATGCTTTAAAAGAATAGATTAATCTGTCTCCTCTGGCTCAAGGATTGGATAATATAATGGCTGGTACTCATAATTTGGGGAAGGGCATCAAGGATATGGAGGAACATGATCCTTGAATGAATAAGTTAGAGGAGACTATTGTTTCTATCTAAGATAAGTTGAGGGAGGTTATTGTTGCTATTAGTAAAATAACTATGTATAATACTACTTAGGGTCTCATGAAACTTAATGCTCAGGCTAAAGCTTTATAGAGTATTTCTAAGGGAAATTTAGCCTTTCATTTTGGCAATATCAAGGTGGTCAAAATGTCCCTACAAATGACAAAAATGTGGCTAAGAAGTATAAGAAAATGACTTCTCTTTTTGGGCCAACTACGAGACTTCAAAGAAAGGATAAGGGGGCTACCCCATTGACAAGATAGTGAATAAGGTCTCTAGCATTAATGAAGAAATTATCCACAAAAATGATAGTCTGTTAAAACTCCTATAAGAACATCGGGGCTTTGTTCCCTTATTTTTTTGGTTTTTGATTTAGTAGTAGTCTAGTGAATGGTTAGCTTTTGGCTTTTTAGCTAGATGCTTGTTTTGTTATAGGATTTTTTGTGTGTGCTTCAAAACTAGCTTTTGATTAAGGGAAAAATAGGTTCTATTGGGGCCCCAAATCCCAATACAATTAGATTTTAAAGGGGATCTAGAATTTCATCAAGATGAAAAGCTAAAATATATAGGACATTACAGGATAGCATCTCAAGACCATCTAACAGATAGTATCAATACAACATAGAACTTTCAACTCCCAAATTGTTCCTAACCCAACACAAGGCCTACGCCTTAAAACAAATAATCATCATCCTAGAGGAGGAGATCCTTGGGATTTTGAGTGGCACCCCAATCCAAAGTTATTGGTTTTAGCATGGCTCCTAGAACCATAGTTACAAAGAGCCTAAAGAGAGAGAACACCAGAAAACCAACTGGAACTATGGTGTTTTAAAAGGCTCCCCAATCCATAGTGGGTATGTCTTGGCTCCCACAAGCATAATGAGTTTTAGAAAAATCTGAAAACTATAATAGATTGATCATCAAAGAGCCAGCTTCTCGCTAGGTCCAAGGACCTCAAAATAGACTTGATAGTGTAGGACTTAGAAGACAAAACCAATAAAGAGGGTTTTGGCATGGTTCCCACAACCATCCAAAAATAACTGGAAACAATAGTTCCACCAAGAGGCTTCATCTTAGAAACCACTCTCCTTCCCAGGAATAAATCACCACCTCAATAGGAGTCATAGGAGAGGAAGGAGAAGGTTCAATAAACCACACTCTAATCTTCATAGAAATAAGAAACCCCGCCACAATAGGGTGAAACTACACTTCAATAAAAATGTCACTGAGAAAACTCCAACAATAGGAGAGAAGAGCCCAGGAAATCATATAAAGAAGATAGCTCCAGGATCTGATGAGGGCCAACCAAGCCCAAAAGTGCTTCCTTAACCAAAACCAATCAAGGACAAGGCAGGTCCTTGAAAGTTAGCTTCATCCGCCTAACCTTCAAACAAAAAATCTCCATAAAGAAACACATCATAAACTATGCACAAGACATCACCACAAAACAAGAAAAAAAGACAAAAATTATTTTCTAAAGATAAGATGATCTAATGATAGGAGAAGATCCAATGAATCTTAAACAAGAAGTAGAAAACTATGAACCCACAAAGAGAAACCAAAAAATATAGAAGTTAAAGATACCTCCAGCCAATAGGAATCATGCCTACAATAAATATTCTTCCCACAACCTAATCAAAAGTCTTTGAACAGAGCCAAGAAATAGACTAGCCCATATAGACCACCACCAAGCTCTCCTCAAAGGAAAAGGGAAAAGAAAAAAGTTGCATTTGACCTTTTCACACTAAGCCACATCAAGAAACCAACATGCCTAGAATGTCACCCACTTTTACCCCACAAGAATACCATCCAAAAGCGGAGGGCACACACTAGACAAGGAATAATCATCAACAAACACACCAATGAACACTCCTCTGTGAGTAGTCTAGAGATAGGGCACAACCAAATGTCGAACAAAGAAGAAAACTGCTCATAAGAAATCACAAAAGAAGCACACAAAAGATTCCTTCCAAGAAGAGCCCAAAAATGGGAAAGCCCACACCTACAATCTCTACTATAGATCTATAGAAACAAAGAGGGAAGAATTCTCCAAGAAAGTCCCAAATCCTAAGACTGGCAGGGAGACAACAAAATATCCCCTAACATCTTGCAAACTACACTAAAGATGTAGGATAAACCAATATAGAAGCCCAATGAAACATGAGAAGAAAAGACACAAGGAAAAAGGGCACCTCATCCAACTCCAAAGGCCAGCCGAACAACCTTGCCAAACAAAAATGACCACCCAAAAATGTAGAAAGAGTCAACTAGATCTTCATTTTTGTCTCCTTCTCCATCATCTACATCAGAAGCATCCCCCTTAGAAACCCTACCTGTAGAACTACTCCCGCCTCTGAGCATTTTGAAAATTATTTCTTCAAAACTTGTTTCACCTTGATACAAAATATAAATTTGAGTTGACATAACCTTGCAAGTAGAACTAAGAGTAGTTCTTGTATTCTAGTTCTTAATCAAGTGCATTTAAAACATATCTCAAATAAATCCCATTAATGTTTGCCTAAATATTTAACTAGACATCGGTTTTAAAAAAAAAGATAATGAATTTTGAATTATTATAATGATAATGATAATTACCTAGTACTAAGTTTAAATACCATCTATTATTTCCAAAAATAAGGTCACTATAAATGAGATTAGGTACACATCTAGATCATGATTATAAATGGCCAAAGAGCACATTAAATTTAAGTCATTTGGATTAATTAATTATGTCATTGAATTAATTATTTAATTACATATCTCTTTAATTAAGTAAATCCAACACATTCATAAATCATACATGGTTAATTTAATTAATTAATTTGAATTCAATCCTCATAAAAATTCTCATCTACCACTACATGAAAAAAATCAATTGAGTAAAAGGGAGACAAGAACCAACTGCACATGGATTACCAAAAGGATTTTCTATATGGACCATTCAATCTTGAGAGGGAATCTTGTCCACTTAAAGCGGACACATCATAAAACTTAATCTAAAATCACATATTGATCATGGTTAATCTAATTCACCCCCTACACCTTGGGAAATCCTATAAATAGGATTCATAATTAGAGTAAAAGTATCCACCTTCATATGAAGTAATTACATAATGTTAGTTTTTCCATCCACTATCATCAAAGCATAGGCACAATACTGGTTTTCATGTCATTTCTTCATTTAAGCATTGTTATAATGGAGGATTTTCATCATAGTGTATTTTAATTTCATCATATAGCATAGAATTGGTATCATTTAACATAGCATCTTGCATTATCTTAAATCATGTTTTTTAAGTTGTCACTTGAAGATCAATTTGCAGCTGAGAGCATTAATCAAGTCCTTATAATTAGAGAACCATAGAACACTCATGATTGCTTTCAATTTTTTATTTTAAACTAGTATTTTATTTTGAATTGATTGATCATAGTAATGTTTTATGAAGGTTTGAGATACTGAAATTACACACACACACAAGACCAAAGCCAAAAATGAGTGAAAACAAAGATCTAAACCCAACAAAGGATCACCTAATAAAAAATAAGGCATTTAGGTAGTAAATGTGTATGATTTTCTTATAAATACTCCTTATATTAGAGAAAAAATTAGACAAGTAAGCTATGGTTGAAACTTATGAACCTTGTACAAATGAACACTTATGAACTACAAGACAAACAATCAAAAAATTAAATACACCAAAGAAGACCAAAATATTTTGGAATGATCCATCCAACATTTACAATTAAAACCACTATGAACAAATATTTTACTAGAAATGGAAGAGGAAACAAAACAATATGAGCCTATATGAGAATAAACTACTATAGAAACAACATTTTGAACAACCTCTATGGGATCCCTATTGGTAGAATAAAATTCAAGTCAATAAAAATCCTTGCAATCAAAGAATAAAATACGACATCAATAGGTCTCCTATGAGTAGTAGCACTATAGAATATCATAAGGTTTTTGAAGGAATCCTCTTGTATTTTTTACAAAAATCCTCTTTGAGAAGCTATGCTCATATAAAGGGAAGACGGGAGAGAGAATCATAAGCTAGATTGAAAACAAAATACAATAGACTTAGCATCTTGTGCAATAAGAGAGGAGATTACCAAGCACTAAAACTACAATTTGAATAACCAACCTTCTCCCTCTAAGCTACCTAACACCTCAATATGCAATGACGCCACTACCAAAGCAAAGGCAAGGGATGAAAAAATCCAGAGGATAAGAATATTTACATCTATATCCTCATGATATATATTCACCTCCATAGGAGGAAAACCCCACACAAAATGAGAAACATAAAGATTAATACTACAAGAAATCATACAAATTTCACCAACACTCTCTGTAGATATGATGAGAATACAACGAGCTCCTCCACCTCCATTTGCACCAACTAGATATACATCTTCTATCCTAGAAAAAATAGGCACCAGGGATCTATCCAACCAATATTATCTCTCCTATATTTTCCTTCCTTAAAACAAGAGCTTAGGTTTCAAATCTCCCAACACATGCCCAAGATAAGAATCCTTAATTTATATAGTGCCAAGCACAAGGGAACCACCAAATACCCACAAGATAAAAAAAAAACCCTCTCAAAATCACCAAAATCTACTTCCTCAAACAAGTTTACCATAGATTCTAGCATAGCCTCAACAATAGTCCCCCCTAAAAAAACAACCCGTCACAACCAAATTTGAGAGCCCTATTTGGTTCTTAAACAAAGGATTTTTCCATAAACTAGGTAGATTGAAATTAGAGGTTGTGTAGTTGACTTGAAGGAAAAGGTGTTGAAATTAATGGTAGTTGTACAAAATAAAGTGGAGGCACATTGATGAAAGGACTTATTTGACCCTTAAATGAAATATATAGATACCATAGAATATTTATCTTGATGTAGTAATGTACATGTATGATACAACCACAACTTAATCTAGACAACTGGATCATTCATGGTTCTTCCAGTGATCACTTTGTATAATAAAGGATTTGTGATTAAACAAATACAACAACGACTATCTCATGAATCACAACCTACTCCTTGATTTGTTCTACACATATATCTATAATTTTTACCTGTATGAACAATATTTTCTTGCATCTTTTTCAAGAGAGCCCAAAAATGCAAGGGTATCATCTAACAAGCTAAGCACTACGTTATCTCTAAGTACATTGGATGATGTTGTTAAGCACATTGGACATTGTTGTAGAAACAATATAAAAAACTAATAAGGATGGCTCCTAACTCCCATTAACTTGTTGCTAACAGAGAAATTGTGGTCTATGGAAGATGTTTTAGTCATTACTATACACATCTTTATTTTTAATAGATTTCAATGTTCATTCCTCACAAATTTTTGAATACGCAAGGGCTATTATGTTTTCATATAAATGAATAAATACAAATGAGCATCATAATTTTATTTTCTATTTTTTAACAAATACATTTTTTTCCTCACACCTTTCATAAAGGAGAATATACTTCCTTTAATGTAACTTATGTGAGGGTATTTTCTAGTAAATATTTATCCCAACAATGATGACAATTAAACATATATAAATATAAAATTTCTTAATAGTTCCTACTCTAGAGCACTTGAGTTTCTTCATTTTCTTTATTCTATGTATACTAGGAATATTTAGAGATGATAATGGTTGTTTTTTTTTAATAATTTTGATAGAAGAATATACATAGACTAATGGGATTTAACAGTCACTTCCAATTAATTTGGAGATTCAAATACCTTCCTTAATATATATCTTTTACATAGTTTTATGCCTTAATCAATTTATTTTTTCTATTACTTTTTTTTCTATGCACATAATGTATATATAATCTTTGGCAATAAAGAGACAACAGGTTGTATGCATTAATTTAGATAATTTAATAATTATTTACACAATTAATACAACACTTTCATTATGGTTATTCTATTTTAAATAGTCTAATTTCTTTTATAGAAATTTGCAGCTATTACATATTTCTTTCTGTTGAGATGAAGCCCAAAAGATACTTTGTTTTTCCCTCCCATTATGTCTCTTTGGATTTTATGTATTTGAAGAGCTTATGTAAGTTGTTGCTCCAAAGTTTAATTGTATTCAGTTTTAAGACAAAATAGAAATCCTCCACTCAATGTGGACATAGCCAACTGGTGAACCACGATAAATTATATGTTTTCCTTTTTTGCATTTGTTCTTTTATTTTTCTGCAGCTCTATCTTTCATTTAATTTTTTAATCTTTTAAAATTGGTATCAGAGCTGTGGAGGAGCTGAATGGAAATTGGAAAGATTTTTCAAAACAATGGAGGATGCAAGAGTACAAAATTTTCTCGATAAAATTTCAGCCTATGGAAAGTGCAGATGCAATCCCTATTGATAAAGCAGGATCTTTCACTCACGCTTGTGTGGAAAAAAAAGAAACCTCAAATGATGAAAGATGAAGACTCAAAAACACTTGACGACAAGGAAAAGATGACTATTTTTCTCTCACTATTTGACAATGTTCAGATTAATGTTGTAAATGAAACTACAAAAAAAGCAGTTTGGGACAAACTCAAATCCCTTTATGCATTGGCCTCAACAATTAACAAAGTTTTCATCATTAAGAATTTATACAAATGCAAGATGAAAGAAGGTACAATTATGTCAAATCATCTCGATGAATTCAACACTCTTTTTAGCCAAGCAAATTTTGTGGGGATGAAGAAAGATGGTGAGAAAAAATCCATTCTCTTATTATCTTCTCTCCCAAGAAGCTCAGATGGAGTTCTAACAACAATCAATACCTCAGTTGCGGGAAAGAATAAATTAGTTTTTGATGATGTTACTGCAACTCTTCTCAGCGAAGAGATGAGAATAAAACAACAAGATCCCTCATTTGGTCATTCTCTAACAATAGTTAGCACCAAAAAAAGGTGAATAAGCCATCATAAAAGAAGAAATAATCACAATCGAAGATCCAAATCAACTATAAGATCACAGTCCTAGGGTAAACAAGGTGATTACTAGTTTTTTGGTAAGGTCGGTCGCCTTAAAATGGATTGTAGGAATTACAAAAGGGCACAAGAGAGGGTATGGTATAGTGAAGCAAACATAGCCCATGATAAGGGTAATGATATTCTAGTGCTATCATCAAGTGACACCGTGTTAGATTCTTAGGTTTTGGACTTTGAAACTTCCTTCCATGCTACCTCATGTATGGATTCTTTCACAAACTACCAAGAATGTGAGTTTGGAAAAGTTTTTTTAGGTGATAATAAAGCATGTTAAATTTTTATCAAAGGAGATATTTTGTTACCTTTAGAGGGAGGAGGTAAGTGCTATTGAAAGAGGTATGTCATGTTCCCTAATTAAGAAGATATTTGATTTCCATCAGCCAACTTTACTCACAAGGTTTTCATACATTTTTCTTTGAAAATACTTGGAAAATAACAAAAGTTTCCTTGGTTATTGAGAAAGGAGATAGAGGGGGAAATTTATTTCATTTAAAAGATATTGGTGAAATTGGAGCTTCTTTGACACTTGTGGACAAAAACTTGATACTTTTCCATCAAAGGCTCATTCATATTAGAAAGAATAGCCTTGATGTTATGCTTAAAAGGGAACAACTCCTAGTTTTGAAATCTATTGATTTATATTTTTGTGAACATTGTCTTTATGGAAAGAAGAAGCGGGTCAACTTCTTGAAGACCGGTAGTGAAAAGAAGGGCATACTTTTGGAGCTGATTCACTTAATTATTTTTGGACCCACTGAGGTAACTTCTATCCGAGGAGCCAATTATTTTGTTTCCTTTCTAGATGATCATAGTAGGAAAGTATGGATTTACATGCTTTCAAAGAAGTCTAAATTATATTCTAAATTTATATTTTTTAAAGTACATGTAGAAAATCAAATTGGGCACAAGATAAAGTGTCTAAAAATAGATAATGTAGGAGAGTTTGGTTACTTGGAGTTTGAAAATTTTTGTGCAAACACTGGCACCTGCAAAATTAAAGTTGACCCTTTTATACCTCAAGAAAATGGGGTAGCCACGAGGCTAAATCAGACAATACTTGAACTTTTCATGAACTCTCCATTGGAAGCCAACCATAGTTTTTTGTAGGCACTAATGATGATGCAGTTGTTGATCTCTCCTTGTGAAGGTTTCTACACCAAGCCTTCATAGCACTAAATTTAGTAGAGAAAATAAAGGTTGGGGTACCCGATATTGTTACGAAAAAGGAGAGAATATTGTGAGAACAAATTGCTCCCTCACGCGGTCCTAAATAGTCCATAGGAATTGATAAATTCAATGGAAATGTTACTCCCTCACGTGGTCACAAACAACCTGCAAACAACAAGTTTGATTTTGGTTGGAATAATACATGACATTCAACAGAATAGTCCCAATGGCAAGAATAGAGCTTCCAAGTAGAGGATCAAATAGCTAATTAACTGGGTCTTAATAATTATAAAAATTTCAGCCATGGTGAACATAGTATAAATAATTGAGTAGGGCATTCTGCACAAACTCATAACAACAATCCTCTGTTGGATGAACAACACACTCAAGTCCCTCTATTGAGGAGATCCTCTAGAGAGAGGAAAATCTCATCTAAATTTTTAGACTATGAATTAGTCCTTTCTAAGGAGGCTGAGCCTGATAGTTTGATCTCTAATAAAATTGAACCAATAAATTCTCGAGACACTTTTAAATGTATCGATAAGAATTAGTGGATGGTTACAATGGAAGAAGAAATGAGTTCACTCCATGCCAATCAAACATTGGACTTGGTCACTCTTCCGCCAAATCGAAGACCACTTAAGAAGAAAATTGGTATACAAACTAAAAGACAAAGATAAAGGAAACAAACATTACAAGGTCATACTAGAAGTAAAAGGAATTGATCAGAAACAAGGAATTGATTTCAATCAATATTTTTCACCAGTAGTTAAAATGACTACAATCTGAGAATTCTTGGGATTAGTGACTGTATGGGATCTTGAGTTGGAGCAGCTAGATGTTAAGACTCATTCCTATATGGGGACATTAATTTGGAATTATACATGAATAAACTTGAAGGATTTATTCTATATGGAAAGGAACATCTTTATTTTCGGTTCAAGTGTAGTTTGTATGGACTCAAGCAAGCCCCAAGGAAGTGGTATGTTAAGTTTGATTATTTCATTATTGAACATACATTCCTTCATTGTGATTCAGACGCATGTTTCTATTACAAGAAACTTTCTAATTGTTAGTTAATCATTCTTCTACTCTATGTTGATGACATATTGGTAACCAGTTTGAGCCCAAGGATTATTATAGAGTTCAAAGCTTAATTAGCAAGCACATTTTCTATGAAGGACTTAGGGGCAGCCAAGAAGATTCATGGCATGATAATCACCAGGGATAGAAGAGAGAAGAAGATCAGTTTGTGTCAAAAAGAATATATTGACAAAGTAGTTGATAGATTTGGTATGGATGATGCCAATGTTGTTTCTACTCCCCTTGCTTCTCATTTTCATCTGTCTTCTAATTTGTGTCCAAAAAAACAAGAGGATAAGGAATTTATAGAAGGAATTCCTTATAAATCCGCTATTGGTAGCATTATGTATGCTATGGTTTCTACTTGTCCCAAAATTTCTCATGCGATGGGAGTTGTGAGTAGATTAGTGATAAATCTTGGGAAGACTCATTAAGAAGCTGTTAAATGGCTATTGAGATATCTAAAAGGAACTTCTGATTTTGATCTATATTTTTGGGGCAATAATGTACAGCTCCAAAGGTTTAGTGATTCTAATCTTGCTATAAATTTAGACAAACAAAGGTCCACTACTGGTTATGTATTCATGTTTGTTGGAATTGTCATTAATTGGACCTCAAGGCTATGACATTGCATTGCTCTCTCTTCTGCAGAGGCTGAGTATTTGGCTTTTTCTGAAGGTGCAAGGGAAATGATTTGGCTATAATGATTGTTTTGTAAAATGAAGTACCAACAAAGTGATTATGTTCTATTTTGTGATAGTCACAACACTTTTCTTATGGCTCATAACCATTCCTCTCAGCATCGCTCTAAACATATTGACATGCATGCTCACTTTGTTCATCATATGGTTGAAGAAGGCATGTTGATTGTTGTAAAAATTGACACAAAGGTCAATCCGGCTGATATCTTAACCAAAATTGTTCCCAAAGAGTATTTCAAAAATGCTATTACTTCTCGTCGGATTGTAAAGAAGAATTAAGTCAGCAGAAAGAGCAGGGGACTAGTTTATCAGTGGTAGCATCCATTGGCCAGTAGGTGGGACAGTGTTGAGATGAATCCCAACGGACACATTATTTTTCCCTCCCATTGTGTCTCTTTGGATTCCATGTATTTGAAGAATCTACTTCAGCTGTTGTTGTAACCATCAATTGTATTCAGCTTCAAGAATTAATAGAAACCCTCTGCTCAATGTGGACGTAGCCAATTTTTGAACCATGATAAATTATGTGTTTGTCTTCTGTGTATTTGTTCTTTTGTTTTTCTACAACTCTGTCTTTCATTTAATTTTTCAATCTTTTACACTTTCCTCCAAAGAGGACAACCATATGCATTCCTTAACTCCTCTCTTTACATAATAATATTTATAAATATAAAAAAAGGAAAATTGATGGAAAAGGAAATCTAATGATTCCTTGCAATGAAAAGAAACTTGGCCTATAATCTTTGGTTAAACAAATTTGTTTAAAACTAATTAACCTTCAATAGGTCATAACTAGATATATCCTAAACTGAAATAATCCAATGAACACAAGCTTGCTCTCATATTGGAATATGTCACCCACAAGTTTCTTTGTTTAAATTTATCACATGATTCCCAGTGAGGAATGTCATTTTTTGGAAAAGGAGAGCAACACATTCATCAAATTAGGTTTGTATTAGACAGATAAGAGGTGGTGTCTACCTAAGGTACTTTGAACATGTTGGGATTGATTGTACCTTCTTGATGAAGTCGCTCGAATTCCTCATTTTGACAATACATTAAATATTAATCTCCATATCCTGTCTTGAATAGTTATGACTATGACGATGTTGATTTGGATGTTAATCTATCAAATCATATGACAAGAATACCTGAGTGGAGGTCAAGAATTCATAATTGTTTGCAACCTCACATGGGGATATACTAAAGATCTATTTTACAACAAAACTAATGCCGACTAAGAGCTCATTGCTTCTTAGAGGATTAGATATGTGGAGAAAAATTACATGTCTACGAAGACGCAAATGAAGAGAAAGTAAAGCTCTATAAAATTTCTGACAATTTCTATAACAAAATAAAATAATATTTATATCATTAGTAGTGACATAATTTTCTTCTGACAAAATGGATATTACATCAAATGCAACCTTTATTACATCAAATAATTACATATTGATAATATATAACCATGTCACCTCCTATAATCGCAGATTGTTCTCGGTCTTCTAACAACTAGATAAGAATATACTCAAGATATTTATATCCTAACTGAGAACTGTAATCTTCACTAATACGCATCACAAAACAAAGAGCTCTTGACCTTACAGAAGGTTCCTAGCATTATAAAACTTGCAGGTGAAGTGGAATCTAGTGGAGTATAGTGTTTCTAACTAGCATTTTAGATATGAACATTAAAGTAATGAACACTATGATATGGAAGAGATAAAATAAATTATGTAATATTCTAGTATCAAAATAATGATAAAATAGAATTGGCCAAAGAATTTTAGCTGATTACTTGTATATAGATCTAAATGGAGACCTACCCCTCTTTGTAGTTCTATATTGGGACGCGTCCAAATAAAATACAAAATAAGCCATCATTTTTGGATTTTAAGTTAATAGTTATTCCATCATTGGAGGATGTGATGATTTGTTTTGAGGTCATGATATATTTCGTGGCAATGTACGTTGTGAAAACGCAGCTAGATATTGTGATTTTATTGCAACTAGTAATGTTCTACATATTTCATCTATACACTACCTAGTTGTCAACTTTGGAGATTTTTAACCGATGTATTTAATGCTTGTGATTGAATTAGAAGACATAATACATTTTTTTAATATCCTCTCTATCTTTTGTTTAGACCACTTCCACCACATTGTGTAATTGAGGTTAACTTGTTGAGATCATATCTTTAGGCCAAACTTACTTATATAAAGGGTGTGAACATTGAAAGCTAAAAAATTAACAAAGTAGATGTGTGTGGTGGAAGTTATGTTTCTTAAATTGGTGAATGGTTGCTTGAGACATCATGTCAAAACAACTTGCATTCTAAGGAGATTGTTCGAAGCTAATAGTTGAAGGCTTATACACTATAATTATTTTTATATATCCTGTACTAAGATAGTGATTCACCTTAGTAGGTTCTTTTTATCTTACTTAGATATTTTTGTTTATATGAGATATGACGTTGTAAATAGTGATCTCAAAACTTATTTTTCATCCTCTTTTTAAACCTATCGTAGAATTTTTGATACCACATATTCAAGTTAAAAGAATGAGTAAAATTGGTATGGAATGTCTACTAGTTGTGGTTTTAGGATCTTTGGTAGATTCCAATATAATTTTTAGAGACATGAAATAGATTTTGAATGGTTGGAAGGAAATTTATTGAAAATAAATAGTTATTATTTTAGATTACTTAGAAAAAAATTATCATAGCATATCTTTCTGGAAAAAAAATAGATTAATTTCTCTTAATTGTTAAATTTGAAAGAGTTACATAAAGACATTGCCATAATAAAGCTTGAAGACTAAAAATACAAGGATGCTTGCTTCAAAACCACTCCAGAAAGCCTCATAAGAGAATATGATAAATGAAATTAAGACTACTAGAAAATAGTACTAAACCATCAGTGTGAAGGTAATTCTTGTATTCTAAAACTTAATTAGGTGCATTTCAAACATATCTAAAAAAGTCTCATTAATGTTTTCCTAAATATTTAACTAGACATAGGTTTAAAGAAAGATAACAAATTTAGCATTAATACAATGATATTGATAATTACAAAATACAAAGTTAAAATTCAATCTAATCTTTCCTTTAATAAGGTCACTATTTAGAGGGCTGCAATGATATTACTAACATATATTTTCACTAGTTTCTTTTTGAGCTCTTAATTTTTATGTTTATGTGGTTTCCTAATACCTATATAGCTATAAATATCTATAATTATATGCAAATTTAAATATACATATGTACAAATATTAGTTTTTTCTTAAGATAACTCTTATGATTATCTAGATGTTCCCGATCTCATTTATAGTGACACTTAGATAAAATTTAATTATAAAACCTATCTATCAAGCAATTTAAACTAGAAAAATCATTTTACAAACTTAACACCGTGCATTCTTAGTTCTATGATCACTTTCAGATCTCAACATTCTCACTTTGAATCTATCTGCCAACCAGGCTTTGATATTGAACTTTGTCCTATGGTCTGATAGAAGTCTGAAGGGGTGGATGGACATGCATCAACACACATATAGTGACACAAACACTAAATATACTCCTTGACTAATGCTACTTATATTCATCCATTAATTACAAATACATATAACTGCTATTGAATGCTACAACATTCATTTCAATAATTGATTACATGATTTCTTAATACAAAACCATTACATGATGCCTCTTTATATATAGTTCTTTGGAAAGCTCTAAAAACTTTTTGGAAACATCCTAAGACTTATTAGATATTAGGCCAACATGCCAAATGCTAATATTTTTTCACTTATCTTATATTTATTCTTTCTAGAATATTCTTATCAATATTTAATTTTTACATTTTATTAGAGGGAGAAATTATATATCCCAATACATGCTATTTTAAACTTGAAAGTGGTTAGAAATAGGGGAATTGCTAAAAAATAGATTTTCTTGTTTTAAAAATTGTGGTTGTTAAATATCTGTTGGGTTTGGGCTAGATCAACATTTCAGATGAATTTGATGCACCATATTTCCTATATGTGACTATTTAGCTAAAAGTAATTTGTTATTTAAATATATACTTATTCAAATTATTTTAATCGGTTATATAAAAATATATCTTCGAACTTATTTATTATTGTCAAATCTGAACAAAATTTTATTATTCTAGAACACAATACAAACTAAAATGTAATATTATCACACAAGATTTAATCTTATAAAATGGAACTAAAACATAGAAGTGAAGACTGAAAGAGAATACTTTCAGTTGCTCTTTTATCACTTCAAGTTATAAAATATAAAATTCAATTGAAGGTACCACTACCTATTTTTTTATGAAGAAGAATATAACTACACATTTTTGGACTTCTATATCGGTGTCATAACTTGTAAGATAACTATACGGTATGGGTTGAGCTCTCAAGTTGTGGTCTCACTAGTTATTTGGAGAGACCTCATAGTGCAAACCCTAAAGTCACAAAATATTTTTTTAACGGATGGAGAAAGGGAATATTTAAGGTGTATTGTTCAGAACTAAAAATCACCTAGTATATAATTTCCAATGTCTCTAATATTGTGGTTGACAGGAGGAAATTCTATAGGCATTGGGGATCTTATTCCTGTTCGGTGGAAGAGATGAGGTCAAGGGAATTTCAAATGGGGGATATGAAAGATCTTCTATTAATGTTCCATGGGTGGAGGTGGCCAAGGTTATCATGCAATATGTAACCCTACACAAAAAAAAAAGTCCCTTCAACTATCATTTTGATATTCTCAATCACATTAGGATTAATAAGTTTATTTGACTTTACTTCTATTTTCTTCCATCACTATGTCATAAAATAAAATACCAATACAAAATTCCTGCCTTTTTGGTCCTTCATGAGGTCCTTATTGTGCTTATTATATAACATATCAAGTCTCTATCTATAAAAAAAAACTCTCCCTAAATCTGGCATTGAATACCAATAGAATGTTCATGTTCATTATGAGAGGATTTTTTAACACATCTTGAGGATGCCCCCTCAGATGATGAGCCTTTTTTTTCATTTAACAAAATGAAACAACCCTAAAATAAATACCTCAACCCACAAAATAATTGTAGTTTTTGATGATGACATCTCAGAATATATGAGCTTTGGAGGGGTTTTGTGTCAAATTCTTTGGATCCTTGTGATAGTGATAAAGGAAATGGTAAATCTAAAATGTTTATGTCTTCTAAAGCTAAGGAGAAACCCCCTATTGGGTCCCAATCACTAGGTGGTAGAAAGTCTTTTGAAATTAAGAAATTTAAAAAGAATTCTCAAAATAATAATAATGATATCCCCACTCGTAATCGCCTTGTTTTGCAACCTCTTAATATGGGTGCTTTATATATAGGGATTCAAATTGATATCCTTTTGGAAGTGGATAAAGACACCCTATCTAACAAGGGTTCCTCAATTCAATAAAATAACAATATGAAAAAGAATTTGAAGTATGCAATGGACAACTAGAATACCCTATTCCTATAGATTATTGTAGAAATGAATGCTTTAAAAGATTATATTAATTAGTGTCCTCTAGTCCAAGGGTTGGATAAGATAATGGCTAGTACTCATAGTTTTGTGAAGGGCGTCAAGGATTTGAAGGACCATGAGCTTCGCATCAAAAAGTTAGAGGAGGTTATTGTTTCTATCCAGGATAAGTTGAGGGTAGTTCTTGCTATTAGTAAAAGAGCTATGGATAATACTACTAAGGGTCTCAAGAAACTTAATGCTTAGGCCTAAGCTTTCTATAGTATTTCTAAGGGAAATTCTATCTCTCCTTTTGGCATTATCAATTTGGTAAAAATGTCCCTACAAATGACAAAAATGTGGCTAGGAAGGATAATAATATGATTTTTCGTCCTAGGCATTATCAATTTGGTTAAAATGTCCCTACAAATGACAAAAATGTGGCTAAGAAGGATAAGAATGTGATTTTTTCTCCTGAGCCTAGTACAAGACTTCAAAGAAAGGATAAATGAAGAAAAATATTACATGATGCCTCTTCATTTATCTTATCTTCATTCCTTCTGGAATATTCTTATCAATATTTAATTTGTACATTTTATTAGAGGGAGAAATTACATATCCCAACACATACTATTTCAAACTCGAAAGTGGTTAGAAATGGGAGAACTATTAAAACACAGATTTGTGTATGTTTAAAATCATTGTTGTTAAATTTCTGTTGGGTTTAGGTCAGATCCATATTCTAGATAAATTTGATGCGTTAGATTTCCTATATGTGACTATTTAGCTTAAAGCAATTTGTGATTTAAATAATACTTATTCAAATTGTTGTAATCAGTTGAATAAAAAAATATATTATAACTTATTTATTATTGTCAAATCTAATCAAAAAATTTTTATTCTAGAACACAATACAAACTTAAATTTAATGTTATCACATAAGATTTAATCTTAGAAAATGGAACTACAACATAGAGGAGAAGACTGAAAGAGAATACTTTCAGTTGCTCTTTTATCGCTCCAAATTATACAAGATAAAAGTCAATTAAAGGTACCACTGAGCTCTTTTTCTGAAGAATAATATAAATACGGTTTTGTGTACTTGCGTATCGGTGTCATAATACATATCATTATTTACAGCACTTAGGATCTGGAATGTGGCTTGCACAATTGGTACACGATCGTAACCTTTCCACAACTCGAAATGGATTAAAACATGGTTTGTGGTAGTCGCTATCTGCATCTGCCTTAAGGTTATATCGAGCAGAAACTTGCAGGGTAAACAGAAGGGTTAGAACAAGAATCACTATCATGATTCTCATAAGCTTTGATCCCACCATTTTCATTCACAATGAAATCTGTTCTCGTTACAAATGAACAACTGAGCAGAAACAAAAGAGCAGTTTGGAGAGTTTCGAGGAGAAATTGTGAAATATAATAAATCTTGAGAGAACATTGGGGTGTCATTCCAACAGAAACAGACAACTATATATATATTAGAGAGAGAGAGAGAAATATGAAATTTCAATCATCGCAGCAGCCAAATTGGTAGTCGGGGGACATATTCCAAATTCCTATGTCGGTTTGTCTCTTCAACAGCGAAGAGATGTTATCTACGACTCCATTCCTCTTGGCTAATACACAGCCGGCTCTTTTTTTGCCGTGTTGTTAGCAAATATTCTCTTGGTTTTCTTTTTTACTATATCTCCATTAAGTCTGGAGCACGATCTTATTATTATTAATACTAATGGTATTCATATTACACTTGACTTTTTCCGTCTCTCTCTTACTCCACAGCTGTATAGAAGGGGGTTATTCATATTACAATTGTTTCTTCCATATCTCCAACTATTGCGGTCCGCTAAATTTGAAATACAATTTTTATTTTCCTTCTACCTAATCGATGTAGGCTAACAGTGCACAAACCATTTAGCCTGGAATGGAATTGGATAGTTACTTTTCAATATTTTAAGAGGACTTAGTTATCTCTTTTTATCAAAATAGTGGGCAAAGAAGAGCTAATAAAGGACCGTTAATATATCCCATTAGTTGTTCTTTGTAGATGTCATCTCATTTTTTGATTGGATTTGACATTTGAGTAATGTAAACTTTTTGGGCATATCATTATTAAACATAGTGTTTTCTTAATGTATAGATTAGCTCAATCTTTAAAAAAATTTAGAATTCTCTGTGGATCTTTGTTGTGCTCCTCATGAGTGATCTTTATAGAAAAAATGTGTCAATTTGTAAGAAGTTCAAATCAAGAGGGGGAGGATATATCATCATCACGATTGATGAAATGAGCCTAAAAATATAAATTTCTTTAATGGGAATAACACGTCTGTACAGTTGTGGAGTAAGCGAGAGAGTCGGGAAACGTCATGAATGACATAAACAAGTTCTTTAATGTATGGTACTGTAATTTGAATATCTGTATGTATGGAAGTCTTTCACTGACTGATAATAGATAATTTGAATATCCCCTTGTGATATTTCTATGTCTGTACAGTTGTGGAACAAAGTTAATTGTATTGCAGTCAGCAGTCGAATGTAATTTGAATATCCCCTGTCTGTACAGTTGTGGAGTAAGCGAGAGATATGGAACAACGTTATTTGTATGGCAGTCAAACAGGCGACACGCGTGGCCCGCCATTGTACGACTAATAATAATATGTTTGTGTTCCAGACTTAATGGAGACATCGTTGAAAAAACAAGCAAGAGAATTTTTTTAAACAACATGGCAAGCAAAGAGCCGGCTGTGTATTAGCCGAGAGGAGTGGAGATAACATCTCTTCGCTGTTGAAGAGACAAACCGACATGATTTTCTATTTAATATAGTTTTTCAAACGATACCGCTTCTGGAATAACTTAGGCCCTGGTCCCGAGTCTCCCGACTACCAGTTTGGCGTTCCCTCAAATGGCTGCTGCGATGATTGAAATTTTCTCTCTCTCTCTCTCCCCTCTCTCTCTCTCTCTCATATTGTTGGAATGACATCCCAATGTTCTGTTCCGCCACACAAACATGAAAATGTCTCCGTTGACGTTTCTAGATGTCATTAACACCATAGCAAGACAGAGCAGCCCAAATTCAAGTATAAATGCAACCCTCTTACTACAGAATCCTCACTCTTCCAAACGTAGGATTTGAGTCTCAAGCCTAGCTTCCCTCTTTGCCTCACTGTTACCATGTAAAATTGCATATTTGCAATCTAACAATCATACACACAAAAATAAATTGCATAAATGTACAACTTTTCAACATTTTTTATTAAGAAAATGATAAAATATACCTTTCTATTACATTCATACTATCAAAAAATTGTATTTTAAGTACTGATCATGTTTAAAATTTAAAATTCCAATTTGATCATTAAATTGTGCATTCAAACTGAATGTAGTATGCATATAGGTATCATATTACATCTTTTGGATTCAAAACTTAGAGGTAATTACAGAAAACAAAGTATGACTGAAGCATGAGTAGGGGTCCATGCATTGCCTTGTATAGTAGAGTGTCTGCATTTGGTGTTGGTTGTCTTCCTTTGTCCAGTCTTCATGGTGTCTTCTATCCATCTTTCAATCAGCTCTGCATATTAGGTCTACGGTCCTATCCTGCATCATGGAAAAAGGGATGTTAGATCCAATTGGATCTAAGCAATACATGAACCAAAACAACATACATCAAGCAGAACTTCAGAGCTGGACATTTACCAATAACATCAATACAACAACAAGATATACCTCAACATCAACTGAATAAAGAATATCAAGGGGACATATCTTTACGAAACCTTTTACTGCATATGGTTATTAGTCTGCATTTTTAAAGTATTGTTGTTTGTAGAACCAGAACAATTTGAATCAAAGGGACTTAGGTCTTGAATCTAAGAAACCTTTTTCAGAATGTCATTAGCATGTTAGGTTAGTAAACACAAGCAAACCAACCAACATTCATGCATGAGTGTCATCTCATATGACACTCACACACAAACATTAATTGGCTCATTTTATTTTCTGACCTAACAGGTTGATTGGTGATGTGTGTGCAATAGGTGAACAAGTAACTAAATGCATATAACAAGAGAAATGTAGTGAGATTCACGAACCCGTGCTTGAACTTCACATAAGACATTACATACAAGAAAGATGTGTGCATTACAGGGTTATGATCCAATACTATGTGCAGATGCAGAAGAAGAGGATACAGTGCATGAAGGATGATACAATGATATTGTAGGAGACACATGTGCAATGAAATTTTTCTAGGTAGCATATGCATAAATGGAGGTGAAAATGTTTACTATCATCATGCAGGATGAATTAAAAGCTATGTTGTTACTGTAAGTATGCAAATTGATGCAAAGTGGCAAGCGGAAGGCTTCAAACAGTGCACAATTGGTGAGGTTCAGTGTCTCAACTACCCAAATAGGGTCCAAGTGCTCAATACTTACCACAAGTATGGGAAAGAATAGGAGAAATGGTTATCACAACCCAAACACCCAAGGAAACCTAATCACTAGGCTTTGGCCAAGTCCCAAATACCAACAATTGAGAAGTCACTAAGAGGTCTCCTTAACTCAAAAGACAGCCAAACCCCATGAGACAACTTGTAAGACCAGGGGTGTCCTACAATCACTGATATGGTCTATTTAGGTCCTATTTCCTTAGTTCCAAGGGTTCTTTCATTTACAAGCAACCCAGAACACTAAGTTGCTTCACAACCTAAGGATTTAGCTTGTAGCCCTTCCTAGAGGGTAATTTGAACATAAGTCAAAATGCTTCCAAATGAGGTATTGAATTGGTCAAGAATTCTAACACCCTTTAAGGCTTTACTAAACATATCCAAGCACCAAGGAGTGGAGGCAAACAAAAGTCACTACTGTCACAAGGTTTAGACCAGACTAATATGCCTAATTAGGTCCCCAAATGCACTACAAGTGCTCTTTCCCCTAAGCCAATACACAAAATAAGCATGGGGGCATGTGTGGACATACAAAATAACTCATAATCCAATGTTAGAAGTCTTGGTGAATCCCCAACCAAAAGTTATGATGACTGTCCTAAGTCATAGAATGGTGCACACATAAAGCTGTACACCTAGGGCTTTGTGGCAAAGCCAACTCCCTGCAGAACTCCACTTCTAACCTTCATATTGTGAAAGTGCATAGAAAAGTCTTGAATTCCACCAAGGGGCATCAGATTCCTATGGTGGAATCGGGTCCAAAGATCAAACCCTCCCGGAGTCCTGTTTGGAAGCCTACAATCAAGGCAAGCTCGCAAGAAACACTGATATCTTCCAACCTAGGATGAATTAGAACTTGAAACCAATTGCATATGAAATTAGATTGGATGAACACATTTTTCATCTCAAAGTTTCATGTATATTGGTCTATACGTGTCTTTACAAGATCACTATCCTCGAGAATCTGCAGAAAATTAGTTTGTTTTATTGATCCAAAATGCCAAGTTACATATCTTACCTTCCACCTACCTGAAAGGGCTATTTAAAGGCTTCCCCCATCGGTTACAACTGAATTTCAAACTATCTAACCATTGGCGTCTTTGATTACAACTTTTGGCAAGACAATATTTGCTCTCTAGGAGACCAAACTTTGTCTAAGCCTAATCTAGTGATCCAACATGGATCTAAAACATTAAAACATGAAAATGAATAAAATCCTATGATCCTAGGCCCATTTACCACTCTTGACCATAGTTATCCAGGGGCTTATAATTGTGCCAATCTTGGAACTAGACCTCACAACTTGGTCTAGGTGCCTAACAAAGATACTTAAACTAACTACATGTGCTTTAGGACTTCTTTAGAGTATTGTTTGTTGATTCTAGAGTAGGTGATCCTTCACCATACTCCCCTTGAGTTTTAAAACTCAAGTCCCTAATTGAGGGTAATTGGTCCACCGGAGTCCCATGGTGTTTGATTTGGTTTTCGGTCAGCCAAGTAGCATCTATGTTGGGGAGCCCCTTTCATTTGACTAAGTAATGCATGTACTTCTTAGTTCTGGTCTGCCTTAATAACTTTGTGTCCAAAATTTATTCTAACTCCACTGGTTTGATTTGGGGAATATTTGTGACATAGTCTTCATCTTGGATGTTTGTGTCCTCACCCTGCTCATTCGTTGAATCTGATGTAGCTTTGTATGGTGTGAGGTCTGCCACATTAAATATTGGGGAGATTTGCAAGGTTGGAGGAAGAGAGATCTCATAGGTGTTCTCACCTATTTTATTAAGTATGTTGCATGGACCTACTTTCTTCATTTGTAGCTTGAGTATCTACCCTTAGGTAGTCTCTCTTTCCTTAGGAATGCCCAAAGCTTGTCTCCCACTTTGAAGTGGACTTCTCTTCTTCTTCTATCAGTACTTTCCTTGTACTTCAAACTTGACCTTTGTAATGCTTCTTTTACCTCCTGCTACACCTTTGTGATGAATTCTTCTAGTTCTTGGCCTTGTGCACCAACTTTGAAGTCAGATGGGAGTTCAATCAGGTCTAATGGTACCTTGGGATGAAGGCCATATACTTCTTGGAATGGAGTTTTTCCGGTAGATCTATTCAAGGAGTCATTAAATGAAAACTTGGACTGTGGTAGGAGTGTATCCCAAGTTTGAGAATATTGTTTGGTTAGGCATCTTAGGGTATTTCCTAGGGATCTGTCTACTACCTCAGTCTGCCCATCTATTTGTGGGTGATAAGCAGAGCTATAGGTGAGGTTTGTTCCCAACTTCTTAAAGAGTGTCCTCCAAAAATGTCCTTAGAACAGTACATCCATGTCAGATACAATTGTCTGAGGTAAGCCATGAATTCTGACTACTTCTTTGAAGAAGAGATTTGCAATGTGAGATGCATCATTTGTGCTTTTGCGTGGTACAAAATGAACCATTTTTCTGAACCTATCCACTATGACAAAAACACTATCAAATCCTTACTTGGTTTTAGGTAGTCCCATTACAAAATCCATTGAGATGGACTCCCATGGTCTTGAAGGGATATGTAACGGTTGGTAGAGCCCTTGATTTGTTGTCATTCCTTTAGCTTGCTGGTAGATTGTGCAAGTATCAATAAACTTCTTGATATCATTGTTCAACTTATGCCAAAAATAACTCCTTTTCACCATGTCTGCTGTCTTATCTATGCCAAAGTGACCTCCTAGGCCACCACAGTGCTTTTCCCTTATTATGTTTGTCCTCATTGAGCACTTTGGTATGCATAGTTGTACTCCCTTGAATAGAAGTCTAGTCTGAATCAGATATTCAGAAAACTCAGTGTGGTATCTGCCAACCATCTTTTTGCAAATCTGATATATCTCTGCAAAATCAGGGTCATCTGGGTACAAGTGTTTGAGGGACTCAATTCCCACACTTTTTAATTGAACTTCTTCAACTAGACCAATCCTCCTGCTAAGGGCATCAGCAACTTTTTTTTCTACACCCTTTTTATGATTAATGTTGAAGGTATAGGCTTGCAACTGCTCCACCCATTTCAGATGTCTGACAAAGAGTTTCTCTTGAGAATTTAAAAAGCTTAATGCATGGTTGTTAGTGTACACTACAAACTCTTTTTGTATTAGATAGTGCCTCCATTTCTTGAGGGCTTAGACCATGACATAGAGCTCTAGTTCATATGTAGAGTACTTTGTTTTGGCTTCATTCAATGTCTCTGAGAAGAAAGCAATTGCCTTGCCTTCTTGGCTTAGGACTGCTCCTATAGCCAAATTGCTTCCATCTGTCTCCACAATGAAGACTTCGTTGAAATCAGGGAGGACCAAGATAGGGTATTGGGACACCCTATTCTTCAAGTATTGGAATGCATCATTGGCTTCCTTTGTCCACATAAACTTAGTCTTCTTTCCACCTTTAATAGTTTCAAGCATTGGTGCACACACATGACTGAATTTTTTTACAAATTTCCTATAGAAATTTGAAAATCCATGGAAGCTTCTTACATCACCTTGGTTCTTTGGTGGAGGCCAATTAATGATTGCTTCTACCTTCTCAGGGTCCATCTTGAGGGTACCTTGTGAGATCACAAATCCTAGGAATACTAGTTCCTTCCTCATAAACATGCATTTTTCCAAGTTGATTACCAACTTGTGC
>MU224803.1:303832-349149 GCA_018584345.1 Thuja plicata | reverse complement strand
TCTTCTTAGTACCTATTCCACATGATCAAGATGGTCTTCCTTGCTATGACTAAATATTAGTATGTCATCAAGGTAAATAACAACAAATTTGCCAATAAAATCAATGAATATCTCATTCATAAGCCTCCTAAAAGTTCTAGGGGCATTGCTTAAGCCAAAGGGCATTACTAACCATTCAAACAAACCTTCAATAGTCTTGAATTATGTTTTCCATTCATGTCCCGGTTTGATTCCGATTTGATGATAGCCAGATTTTAAGTCTATCTTGGTGAAGTAGCATGCACCTCCTAGTTGATCCAATAGGTCCTCAATCCTTGGCATGGGAAACCTATATCTTATTGTGATCTTGTTTAGGGCCCTACTGTCTATGCATAACCTCCTTTTTCCATCTTTTTTAGGTGCCAAGACTGATGGTACTGCACATGGACTGAGACTCTTTTGAACGAGTCCTCTTTCCAACAATTTGGTGACTTGTTTTCCAATCTCTACATGCTGCAGGGGTGTCATTTTTTATGGTGCCTTATTAGGCAGGGATGAGCCTGGTATAAGGTCAATTTGATGACTGCTATCCCTAATGGGAGGGAGGCTAGTGGGCAGGTCACTAATAGTGATAGCTTTATACTTTTGCAGCAGTTCCATGGCTTCATTTGGTATAGTTTCTTTTTTATCAGACCTGATGTTATCCTTGGGCTTGGAGATTAGAACAAAGGCTTCCAAATCAGGTTCCTTCAAGGTTTTCAACATCTCTTTCTCTCCCATGATAATCACAGTGAGTTCTTTTGCAGATTTGTTATCCAGCAGGGGCTTCATAGTAAAGGTCTTCCCATCTTTAGTGATGGAGTAGGTGTTCTTCCTAAAATGGTGTATGGAATCTACATCAAATTTCTAGGGCCTACCTAGAAGGATGTCTGATGCATCCATCTCAACCACATCATAAAGAACTTTGTCTTTAAAATCTACAATTGAGAACTCTATCCATGATGTTTTGTTACTAGAGTTTGTTGGCCTCTTGTTAACCATGAAACATGATAGGGGAAAGGGTGTGGATTTTTAGAGAGGTTTAACTTTTGAACCATTTCACAAGATACAAGATTTTTAGTTGAACTAGAATCTATAAGTAGATTGCATACCTTTCCATGACATTTGATTTTTTTTCTGAAGAGATTTTTCCTTTGTGGAGGTTCGTGGGTTTGTGGCACTTGAAGGAAGACCTACCTCATCATCAAGCATACTCCTTCCTTTGATTCCAAGTCTCTAGCATCAACATTGTCTTGGTTTTTATCTTCTTTGACAATTTGTGCTCTCCTCTCCCCTTGGTTGTTGTTGTGTCTCTTCTCGGGGCATCTTCCTGCATGGTGTCCCATTTGATTGCAATATTGACATTTCAATGGTCCATTACCTCTTCCTAAATTTTTCCTTCCCCTATTGAAGTGCCTCCTTCCTCTATAGTTTCCTCTTGAATTATAGTCACTATTTTCTTTGTCTCCTTGGTCAGGGGTTCTACTGCTACTGCCACTATTCCGTCCCTTGTTCCAAGAGCTTCCTTTGCCTCTAAAGTTATTCCCACTATCATTTTTCTTCCCTTTGCTAAAATCCTATTTTCTTTTGCACTTCTCTTCTACCTTGAGTGGCATTTGATAGCACTTATTGACTGTGGTAGGGCAATGTAGGCTTATTTCTTCTTGAATGGACACCTTCAATCCATTCATGTATCTTGCTAGTTTTTCTTCCTCATCTTCTGCCACATTGGTGTTCATACATAGTTTTAAGAACTCCTAAGTGTATGAGCCTACATCCATGTCCTTTTGTTTTAAACTTTGTTTCCTCCTATGGAGTTGTATCCCATAGTCCTCCAGTACATATGTCTCTTTGATCAGGGCTATCATCCTATTCCATGAGTTGATCATGCTCTTTCCATTCTTCACCCTCTCTGTTTGGATGAAGTTCCACCACGTTAGGGCTGCTCCCTTTAACTTGGTTCTTTCCACCTTTACCCTCTACTTTTAAGGGATTTCCTCACATTCATAGAATGTTGTTAAAGCCTCTATCCAATCCAAGGCTAAGTCTGCATTCATCTTGCCATTGAAGACCGAAAAATCTATCTTTTGCTCCATGGTTCTCCTCCCCATGGACTTTAAGGCATCTATGAAGGGCATTTGGTTTATAGGGATGTGTTGATCAGAGTCATCCTCCTCTTCTTCACTCTCCTCTTCATTCTCAGACCCATCTTCTTTGTTCTTGTCAAGCTTCTTCTCAAGTTCTTGAAGCCTCTTGGTTAAGGCTGTGTTTTCAGCCCTTTTCTCTCTCACCATCTTTCCTAACTCACTATTTGTGACCCTTGTAGGGATCTCTTCATCTTCAGGAGAAGACATGGATCTGATACCACTTCATGCAAAGTGGCAAGCAGAAGCCTTCAAACAGTGCACAATTGGTTAGGTTCAGTGTCTCAACTACCCAAATGGGGTCCAAGTGCTCAATAATTATCACAAGTATGGTAAGGACTAGGAGAAAAGGTTATCACAACCAAAACACCCAAGGCAACCTAATCACTAGGCTTTGGCCAAGTCCCAGACACCAACAATTGAGAAGTCACTAAGAGGTCTCCTTAACTCAAAAGACAACCAAACCCCATGAGACAACTTGTAAGACCAGGGGTGGCCTACAATCACTGATCTAGCCTATTTAGGTCCTATTTCTTTAGTTCCAATGGTTCTTTCATTTACAAGCAACACATAACACTAAGTTGCTTCACAACCTAAGGATTTGGCTTGTAGCCCTTCCTAGAGGGTAATTTGAACATAAGTCAAAATGCTTCAAAATGAGGTATTGAATTGGTCAGGGATTTTGACACCCTTTAAGGCTTTACTAAACATATCCAAGCACCAAGGAGTGGAGGAAAATAGAAGTCACTATTGTCACAAGGTTTAGACTATACTAATAGGCCTAATTAGGTCCCCAAATGCACTACAAGTGCTCTTTCTCCTAATCCAATGCACAAACTAAGCATAGGGTCATGTGTGGACATACAAAAGAACTCATAATCCAAGGTTAGAATTCTTGGTGAATCCCCAACCAAAAGTTATGATGACTATCCTAAGTCACGGAATGGTGAACATATAGAGATGTACACCTAGGGATTTGTGGTAAAACCAACTCCCTATAGAAATCCACTTCTAACCTGCATATTATAAAAGTACATAGACAAAGCTTGAATTCCACCAAGGGGCACCAGATTCCCATTGTGGAATCGGGTCCAAAGATCAAACCCTCTCGGAGTCCTGTTTGGAAGCCTACAATCCAGGCAAGCCCGCAAGAAACACTAATATCTCCCAACCTATGATGAATAAAAACTTGAAACCAATTGAATATGAAAGTAGATTGGATGAAAACCTTTTTTTTCTCAAATTTTCATGTATACTGGTCTGTACCCGTCCGTACAAGACCACTGTCCTCGAAAATCTACAGAAAATCATTTTGTTTTATTGATTTAAAATGCCAAGTTACATATCTTACCTTCCACCCACCTTAAAGGGATATTTAAAGGCTTCCCCCATCAGTTACAACTGAATTTAAAATTATCTAACCATTGGGGGCTTTGATTACAACTTTTGGTAAGAAGTTGTCAAAGTTGCTAAGCAACTTTGACAACACTTTTGCAATTTTTGCTCTCTAGGAGACCAAACTTGGTCTAAGCCTAGTCTAGTGATGCAACATGGATCTAAAAAATTAAAACATGAAAATGACTAAAATCCTATGATCCTAGGCCCATTGACCACTCTTGACCATAGTTAGCTAGGGGCTTATAATTGTGCCAATCCTGGAACTAGGCCTGACAACTTGGTCTAGGTGCCTGACTAAGATACTTAAACTAACTAGATGTGCTTTAGGACTTCTTTAGAGTATTGTTTGTTGATTCTAGAGTAGGTGCTCCTGCACAAAAAATATAGAAAAGACAATTGAACTAGATTCAATTATGGAGAATACATACTTAACAATGAAATTGGTTATCATCAGTCTCATGTTATAAATTGTTGTTGTTTTTGTTTATATAACAATGTGGTTTGCAAAAAGTCAGGATAGATAATAGTGCTAACAATCTGTATAAAGAGCTACGAATGAAAAATAAGGTGCAAAAATTGGAGTAACAGTGTATTTATATGCTATCATAGAATGCACATTTACAAAAAATAATTGTATTGTGTCAAGATGAGAAAAACATATGCATAAAAGTTGTCAAGGCATTAAAATAGTACATCATGTCAATATTATTTAATGAGATAAGAAATCAGTCCACAGTGATGTCAACTTCTACAAATAAATGAAAAAGGAATATATACATTAAACAATGATATCTATCCATGTATATGTTCATAAGAATGGAGCAGAATAGTACATAACTATGTATTTATGTTTGAAACAACTATGAAAGTTAATGATGTTGTGGTGATTCATGTTTTGAAAAATGGAGATCAAGAGAAAAGGGACAGTATCCATGTACCTAATGCGGATTTGGAGTAGTGTTTTTTGTAGGGTGTTAAACAAACAGTTCTTTTATGGTGTGTTGAAATGATAGTGCCATGTGTGTTCATCAATTAAACAATGTTGTTATTAATACAATATTCATATTTGAACCAAATTGGAAGTTTAGTGCATGTAGGGTATGGTGTCGAAGAGATGCTGAGAAATGAGATGTGCATGTTTGGGATGATTTTCTTGTTATGAATATTTCCCATGCGAGTCACGAGCCCATGCTCAAACCCCATGGGTAATAATGTATATGAAATTGAATAAATAGTGTATTTATACACTATTTCCTGCACAGAGACAACATATTATAAAAATGTTCACACAAGTAAAGAGAAAAAATCAAGCACCAGCTACATTATGTTGCAAATTAAACATATAATGTATTTAGTTAAGAAAAAATGCTCTCGGCCTCAAACGGTATTCAGGTGTTTTATTTTTATGACAGTGTGATCATGTTTTTTAACATTACTATCGAGATTCAAAGAAAACATTGAATGAAGCAACTGTCAAACATGAGTTACATTCCATGCAAATCAAACATCAAATGTTTCTCAAACAGAAGACATGGACTTTGGCATCAACAAAAGGAAATATGTTTTATGTTTAAAACATTATGGTTGTGTTTTTAGAAGAGATATTGATGAAGCCGATAGAAGATATATGGAGTTGATTGCTCAAAAAAATAATGATATCTTGTGGGTGTTTTTTAAAGTTTACATCTAAATATGCAGAAAATGCCATGTGAGTATAATTTTTTTCTCACCATTCAACCAACACATAGTGTACAAATATGCAGAGGAGTGATATATGGTTATTTAAAGAGAAAGACTCAAATTGAAGCTATGGGTTTCATGCCACAAAAGATGAGATTTAACAGTGAAGTAAATATAAACCTAGATTTTCTGCTGAAAATATGAAGACTAGAAGACCCTGAAAGATGGAGTCATTTAAACCCAAGATCTTAACTAGTATGTAAAAGATCACGGCTTGTCGACTTCAATAAACATCTGCTTCAAGTAAAGCTATAGAGAATGAATGAAAGAGTTACTTATTTGGTATTACACATGTCGAGAATGGTCTTCTCCAAAATACATAGATAGTGCCATGTGTTACAGGTTGCAAACTCACAAATGTAGAAGCCGAGTTCTAGATGCAAAGAAGGTGCCATGTATCATGGCTTAAGATTCAGAAGAATCTATAGAATTTACACCAAGAGCCCGAGTTCTTCAAGTTACAACACAATGAAAACAACTTTCGAGACTCCTACTTCTCCAAAAGCCTGAGCTATCAAACCAAAGTCCTAACTCAAGCTCGATGTAATGAGCCCAAAAATCCCCATCGAGCTTCAAGGAAAAAACCATGGTGACAATGCTATGTGTAATGGCATACAGCTTTTGAGACTCCCAGTTACACAAAGAGCCCAAAATCACAGCAAGAAGCTTGAGCTTCTTTTCTAAGTTGCAGATACAACGCCATACATGATGGCATCGAGTTCTAGATTCAAACCACAAGCATGGTGGCACAATGAAAAACCCTAAACTTTACTTCTAGAACCAAATGAAAATGAGATGCAAAAACATTATGTAGTGTTTTTAGAAAATTTTCAAGTCCACTGACAAAGAAATTTAATGCCCTATCAGTTGCACTTCCTCGACAGTCCCCCAAAAGTTCCACAACAACACCTTAAGTGCCACAACAGATAGAGATATTTCACAGTGGGTTGGGTCATATCGATCATGAGCTGTATTCAAGTTTTTTTATGAGCTTGACTGTGGATCAAGTTTATTGCATATAGAGTTAGGTTTGTTAGCTATGGTGTCAACTTGGAGTTAGGGTTTTTTATGCCGAGGTATTAGGTTATTTTTTGAGTTAGGTCCTTTATGTAATGGGGTTTATGCATTTGGGTTGGTTTTTGTAATATATTTTGTAAAAAGTTGGTAAATTATGTAGAAAGATGTAAATCTCTTATACACCAACTTTAGGGGCTAGATCTAGGGCTTAAATTTGGGCACTAATTAAGCTTTAGGGTTAGTGATATATTTTGGAGGGTTTTTTGGAGGGAGGAGTGATTTTTGAAATTGGCTGCATGGGCTATATAGCTAAGCTTTTGCTTTGAGGGTAGGAGTTCAGAACTGGGAGAGAAGAGCTTTTAGTGAACTATTTTTGTTTCTATACCATTTTTTTATGCATTTTGTACCCATTTAGATCATGTTGAGTATCGATTTTGTGCAAGAGGATGCATGTATTCCTTGCCATTATTCTGAACTTCATTTATGTAACTTCCCAAAGATTTTGATAAGAATAAACCTAGCCCATTATTAATACACCTTGTTATGGTCTTTGTTATCAATCCTATTCAATTTTTTGCATTAAAGTGTAGTGTATCCATAACATAGATTAGTGAATTGTCTTGATTCCAATTCTAGGTTGTAGAATATAACCTCTTGTATAATTTGCATGTCTATTAACAGGACTATTACTATTTGTGGTGAGATCCCTAGTAGTGATTTCCAATAGCCTATGTATTGGACAGTGAGTGATTTTGCAAAAAATCTTTAGGGTATCTCAAGTGAATGTTAGTTTAAACCTTTGACAAATCTGAATCTTCATTGGTGTATCACCTTTCAAGTTTTATTCATTTCAGTTTTAGTTAAAATTTCTCCCTTTCCTTCCAAAAATTAGAAAAGAGCAGTAAATTAGTGACACCCCAAATCCAATAGGAACCGACCTAGAATCTAGAGATTCCTTCTTATTTAGAGTCCACCCACAACTCAGGAAGGTTTCCATTGATACCATGAAATATTAGTATGCCCTAATTCCTATGTTAGGGTGATATTTTTTGGCCATAATAGTATTTGGCATGCCTGGTAGGACCCCTTGTGATATATGAACAAATTCCAAACAAGGAGTGGAAAAGAGTTTGAGTATTTGCAGTTATCACATACCAGGAAAGGCAGAACTTTGCAGATAGAGCCTAGAGGTCAAAAAGAGCTCTCCTTCCAACTTGTAGCAAGAGGTAGGAAGCCAGGAAGACCAAGGAAAAGAAGATTTGAGATAATTTCAACTCCTCCCACTTACTACATTGATTTACCTGATTCAGATCAAGAATTTTTAGAAAGTCCTCTAGCACTTCAATTTCAAGTTATTCTTGAACAACCAACAGAAGAAGAACAACCAACATCTTCAAGTTCTGCTGCAGCAGCACCAAGAATGGCTAGAAGAATTCCTTTTGTGCAATTTGATCAAGGAAGCCTTATGAGTATTAAAAATCACAACAACATACCATTGGTAGCCTTGAAAGGATTTCCATAATTCACAGCAGAAGGACAAACAACAACCATTGACCACATCAAAGATGTTGCTTCTCTTTGCAATGTGCATCATATCATGGAGGAGGATGTAGCTTTGAGGCTATTGGCTACATCATTGAAGGGAAAAGCATTGGAATGGTTCTGAAGTCTCCGAGTTGGATCAATTGCTACATGGGATGCACTAGGTAAGGAGTTATCTAAATTTTTTGAAGATAAATCTGACAATCTTTCTTTGGTGGAACAACTAACTACTATTAAAAGGGCTCCACAAGAAGAGATGAGTGATTTCAATCTTCGATTTCAAAAGACTTGGAATAGGATTCCTACCACGGTAAGACCCTCTGCTAAATATGCATTTTTGTACTTTGTTAAAAGCCTAAATAGTGATATTTCAGTTATGATCCAGTCCATGGGGAGAACTTATTTACCTGAAGCTTTTAAAATATCAATTAGGGCAGAGAATATCCTTATTCAGGTAGGAAAGATATCTCCTAGGCTACCTATTCCTTTGTTTCCTAGCATCCAATCCAAAATGTCATTGATTACCCTTCCTCTGGCTCCATTACCATCTTATAAAAATGAAGAGATAATGCTCGTTGCCCCTTTTAATGAGTTGCAAAGCATAAAAGACAACTAGAAAAAGATAGAGAGCTTATTACAAACCTTTGGAAATGAGTTGGTAAACCTTAAAAGGTATCAAATTCAAGGTAATCCAATAGCCCATATGATGACATGTAACTAATTGAATGTTTGATGATGTTAAGTTGAAGATGATGCAAGACATTAAATCAGTTAATGGTTTGTATTTTCATTGATGTCAACTTAATATCATCTATATGGTCATGTAAATAATGCCAAAGACTTTAGAGAATCAATGGAACAAAGATTATGCTTTCAGCAATGCATAAAAGTCAAGTATTCACTAATTGACATACAACACCGATGGAGTGCACACAATCGGTAAAGGCAAAGAAAAAAGTCATAGTGATTCTCAATGAGTAGAAGATAGTGTTGCCCGATGAAGCAAAATCCAATGATGCCCGACAGATGGAGATCTTGAAGCTAATTGGAGTTACACTGACGGAACTGGCAATTGTCATCGACGATGAACTATAGAGTTGACCGACAGAATAGAGAGTTAAGAAAATGACAAAATATCTATCTGGCAGAGATTAAGGATAGACTTAACTGGTTGTTTTATTTGTTTTATTCACCCAGAGTTAAAGAATTTATTTAAAGAAGATTTTTACTGTTGGCAAGAAGATAACTATGAGATAGATCAGGAGTTAAAGCCGTAAATCAGATTGGCTGGATTGTTTTTTATGCCAAGAATCAAGAATCAAGAATGAAGGAATATCATGTGTATATAAGAGACAAGCATAATTCATTTCCAAAAGAAATTAGATACACCGGGAGTGAATAGAAAAAAATTGCTGAAGAGAAACTGATGAAGGATAACTTCATACAGTCCTAATCAATCAAGCCGAAGGAGAGCTAAGGAATTCTATGGACACCAACGAATAGTGAAGCACAACATCATAGAGCAGAAAGTGTGGAGCACAAATAATTGAATTGATACATTGATCAGAGAGGTATTGTACTTAAATAGATCTAAAAATCTACAATTCAAGTTGCATTAGAAACACGTCATTATGTTTTAGGTTAACCATTGAAGCATTAAGTCTCTTAACAGAGCAGGACTTAACCGTCTTCTATAGTTGAGGTATATCCTAATAGATTTCCAAAAAGATTGTCATGAAGATAGCATTGAGTGCCCAATGCTGACACACAGTCTAAGAAAGAGGCTGATTAAGCTAGGTAGCACCAGATATTCCAGATACCTATTGTGCCCATAGAGGTTGATCAATATTGGTAGCATATACATGCCAGATATCAAGCGACATTCTATTATCAAAAATCCTCTAACAAGGTCACACTTAACAGTGTGTTTGTAACATTTAATATGGTTGGATCCTAACAGGGCTCACTTCAGAAGAGTGAAAATTTGGGGTAAAGACCCTAGTGGTTTTTTTTCCCTTAACAGGGTTTCCACGTTAAAATCCATGTGTTATGTGTGTATGGTTTATTACTTCATTGTTTTACATTTCACATATGCATTTCTGGATTGATTAGTATACTCTACATATTTACTGAGTATTGGTAAATGGTTTTTACTGATAATCGGTTATCAAGGAGAATAAGGACAGACAAGGTAAACCAAAAGACAGTCAAATATTATAATTATTTCATGGCATACATCTTGTAGGGACTTAATAATCTGAGATTTATTTGGTTGGTGGTTAGTGATTAAAGGATAAATTTGAGGCCACTGATTCACCCCCCCCCCCTCTTAGTTATTACTAACACCATACACAAAACTAGTTTGCTAGTTCTTCATCCCAACAACCTAATCAGCCCACTTACCAAGGTAACAAGAAAAAATACCAAGGAAATAGCAATGGTAATACGTAAAATTGGAACCAAAGGCCTTATAGAACTTATAATCCCGCACCTCTTAATATTGTTAGGGATATTGTTCCTAACCAAAATAACCTTGCTTCTATTTATGAATGGTGCTATCCTTGTGGGCAACCCCACAATCAATTTAAGTGCACTAATGGAGTGCTTAAACAAGCCCTAATGGTTCAAAGTGTGATTGATTCACAACCTACTGCATCTAGTGAAGAGACTAAACAATAGCCAGACCTAACTGCTCTAGACACTACATTTATAAATTGGAAAGAGGAAGAGTTTTGTGGAGTGAGTAATGATTCACCTGTATCAGCAAACACAAGAGCCAAGAAGAGAGCTCTAGAGTCAAAGAAGTTAGCTTCCAAGATTGCTGCCACAAATCAATCACCACTCATTCCTCTTATTTCTTTTCTAAAAGATCACTCCACTCTTGGTAACAAAGAACAAAAACATCAGAAGAAGTCAGATCAAACCATTGGTAAGTCACCTAAGAAGGTACAATTTTATGTTCCCTATAATATTGTTGATAATGTGAAGAAGATAAATGTTTCTATTTCTATGTGGGATTCATTACCTATTCCAAGGCAAATTGATTTATTGAAGGAAGAGTTGTCTAAAGGGACAACAAGTTCACAACAAGCCTTAAAGTAGCCTTCAATGACTGTTTTGGCTAATTCAAGGGCTGTAGATGTGTAGGGGACAACAACAAAGGATGGTAAGAAATTTCCAAATGTTAAGCCACCTCCTTTTTATGTGTCCTTAATAATGGGGGATATGTTGGTGCATAATTGTATGGTTGATAGTGGTGCAGCTAGCATAATAATGCCTAAAAAGATTGCAGATCTTCTTGATTTGAAGTATTAACCTCTTGATAAAGGAGTTATTCAGTTATATGGTTCTTTAGTTCACACTCTAGGTGTTTTTAAAAATGCAAGTTGGACCCTGCATGCTTGTCCCAACTTCTCTATTTTTCAGGATATCTATGTTATAAATCTGCCTCCCTATTTTTCCATGTGTTTATCTAAAGACTTTACTACAAAAATAGGAGGATATTTCTCATCTTATTGGTCACATATGCTGTTTAGAACTAGATATGGTGCAAAGTGACCATAAAATTTGAGTTTTTGACCAAGGATCACATTGAGCCTTATATTCCAAATTCCATAAATGCTAGTTGTGTGGTCCTAGATGCTGATGATCTTAAATACTATCTGGCCTTTGATACTCAGATTGAAGGCACCCCTGATATTTTATTGAATGAATGGGTCGCTGGTAATTATTTTAACACCTAAGATAATGTTTTTTCATGATGCTGGATTTGGTAATTACATGATTGCAGAATCTGATTCAGTTATTCCTAATTTGATAAAATCTCAAAGTGATGATTTAGAAAAACCTATTCAACTTTGGGATCTTTATTTTGATGGATCTAAGAACAAGGATGGAGATGGTGCAGGGGTTATTCTTGTGTCTCCAGATTGTGACAAATATTATGTTACATTTAGATTGTTATTTCCTTGTTCTAACAAGGTGGTTGAATATGAGAGTCTGATTCAGGGATTGGAGTGGGCAAGAAAGAGAAATATTAAGTCTGTAAGAGCATTTGGAAATAGTGAATTGGTGGTCAATTAGGTGAGAGGCTTGAATACTCTAAAAATGATTTCTTGAAGTTACACAAATCTAGATTATCAGATATTCTATCTGATTTTGATGCATTCAATCTGATTTGTGTACCAAGAAGAAAAAACCAACATGCTGATAGGCTAGCTTCCATTGGTGCTCAAGTTATTATTTCTGAAAATAAAGGTGTAAATTCTGATCAATCCCATATCCTTACTGTTGTTAGGTAATCTATCCTAGATAATGACCTTAATTGATAGGTTTTCAATACTGATGAGCAGATCTTAAGCTTTATGACAGATACAAATAGCTTTGTAGCTTCCAAGGACAGAAAGATAAAACATGAGTTTGAGGACCAGATCATACAATTGAAGTCCAATAAGCTGCCTAAGGGATTAGTTAGCTTGGAGTCCCTTTTTAACTATGGTGATTAGTTTAAAAGGAATAAAACCAGCATGTTGATCAAAGAGGATGACTATGAGGAGCTGGAAATTTTTAGAGATAAATATTTAAAGGTTGGTAAAGTCAACTCCCCTCAAGAGAAGGAACTACTTATTGCTTTATTTAAAGAATTCAATGATGTCTTTGCATGGCATTATTCTGATTGAAAGGTTTTGACCCTCAATTAACCCAACACACCATTGAGTTAGAACCCAATTCAAGGATAATCAGGAAAAGGCAAAGGCCAATTAATCCAAAGTTAGAGCCCTTGATGCTCAAAGAGCTCAATAAATTGCTAGATAGTGGTATCATCTTTCCAATCAAGAATATATCTTGGGTTTCAAATCTAGTTCCCAAGGAAGAAAAATGGAGAGATTAGACTATATGTAGACTTTAGGGACCTCAATAGGGCATCTCTAAAAGATAGACACCCTCTTCCATCCATGGAAAAATTTTTACAATATGTCTCTGGTTCTGAAAGATTCTCTCTCCTTGATGGTTATTCTGGCTATAACCATGTATTGTTAAAGGATGAAGATCAATTTGAAACTTCTTTTACTACTAAATAGTGAACAATGGCATATAGGATAATGCCATTGAGTTTATCAAATGTAGGAGCCACATTCCAAAAGGCTCTGGATATGTCCTTTAAGAATCTGATGTATAAATTTGTTCTTGTTTATTTGGATGATGTTACCATTTAGAGAAAAGTTGTAGATCAACATATAGGCCATTTGAGGCAAGTAATTCAAAGTTGTTGAGATTTTGGAGTCTCTCTCAATCCAAAAAAGTTAGTTTTTGCAGTTCATGAAGGTAAGATCTTAGGTTACCAAGTCTCAAAAGAGGGTACAACAATAGACCTTGAAAAAATCTATGCAATTATGGATTTGTCATTACCAAAACACAAGAAAGCACTTTAAAGTTTTATTGGAAGAATTAACTTTGTTAGGTGCTTTATTCCATACATTACTGAATTGCTAAAGCCCTTGACTGCAATGCTGAAGAAGAATGTACCTTTCATCTGGACAAAGGAAGGAAAGTCTAGTTTTGAGTACATTAAACAAGCCTTATCATCAGCTCCTACCTTAGCTAATCCTGATTTTACTAAAGATTTTGTCCTATATGATTTTGGAGGCAATGATACTATTTCAGCTATGTTAGTGCAGAAAAATGATGACAAATTGGAGCAACCTGTAGCTTTTTTTAGCAAAGGAATGGATGATGATGAACAAAGGTATAGTTTTGTAGAAAATCATGTACTTGTTGTTATCAAGTCCTTAAAGAAATTCAAACATATTGTTTCTAGTAATAGAATTCACCTTATCATTGCTCACCCTAGCATCAAATATTTTCTATTAAATAAGGATGTAAATGAAAAGAGGGAAGGTTGGATCACAAAGGTTATGGAATATGATGTATATATCCATGTAACCAAGCAGGTTAGATGCAAGGGCTTATGTACACAAATGGAAGAGAAAGAGGAACAAGAGGTTGAAGGTAGTATTAAGGTTGTTTTGCTATAGGATACTCCTATCCTTAATGATCAACCAACAAGTTGGTTGAATGATATGAGAAAATTTATGCAAACTAGACAATGCCAAATTGATCTAAGTAAAGCCAAAAGGAGGTATTTCAGATTACAGTATGTCTCTTATATTTTGATAAATGGTATGCTTTATAGAAAGGACTATTCTGGAATGTTGTTTAAATGCATTGATACTATAGATCAAAACATAATTTTATCTGAATTCCATGATGGAGCATGTGGAGGGTACTTCAACCCTAAAACTACAACATGGAAAATATTAAGAGGAGGCTATTATTGGCCTGATATATTCAAGGATTCCCATGAATGGGCAAGAAAATATTATAAATGTACATTGTTTGCAGGAAAAAAAAGGCTAGCAACATTGCCACTAAAGCCTCTCATTGTTGAACAATAATTTATCAAGTGGGGAGTGAATTTCATAGGTCCAATTAACCCCAATTCCAGTGTAGGTCACAAGTAGATCTTAACTACCATGGACTACTTTTAAAGATGGAATGAAGCCATTGCATTAAAGGAATCAACCGGATCTGCTATTCTCAGCTTTTATGAAAACATTATAACCAGGTTTGGAGTACCTCACTCAATCATTTTAGATAATGTATTGGCTTTTGTTGGTTCTAGAATAATAGAATGTGCAGTTAAAAATGGGATATATTTGAACACATCATCTAACTATTACCCTTAGGTTAATGGCCTTGATGAGTCTACTAACAAGAATCTGATAAGGATTATCAAAAGGACTCTTCAAGAAAACAAGAGGGATGGCATACTAAACTAAAGGCAGCTCTATGGTTGGATAGAATTATACCAAAGAAAATCACTAGAAGCTCACCTTATTTATTGGTTTATGGTAAAGAAGCAAGGTTACCTATTTATACTAAGTTTCCATCCATGCAATTGGCTGATCAGATGTTGTTTTTTGAAGAGGAGGATCCTCTTAAGTTGAGGTATGCTGAATTATTGTAGCTAGAAGAAAAAAGGAGCACAACTTTGAGGAATAGTGAACTAAGAAAGGATCAGACTAAGAGAAGTTTTGACAAAAAGGAAATGCCCAAAGAGTTTAAAGAAGGTGATATAGTTCTAAAATGGGATGTACTAAAGAGCAGACAAGGGTAGCATGATAAAATTGATAACTTTTGGTTAGGCCCCTTTATGATTGTTGAATGTAAAGAGAACAATGCTTTTTAGTTATCTACCACAAATGGAGAGGTCTTGCCTATCCCACTCAATGGGATCTTCCTCAAGCTCTTCTTTGAGGGTCAGTACTTTCAGCTTAGTTTCTCTTGAATAAGTGTTATCAAGCACTAGGAGTCTTTAGTTATATTTTCTCAATAAAGTGCCTTCTTGGCACAAGGTCATATTTAGGTTGCATTTGCTCTAGTTAGGTTGTTGAGTCCTAGGTCTAGGTTGCATTGGTTTTTGAATAAGGCTACTTTGGTTTCCTAAGTTGTTCCTCTTTTTCCCTAGGGAGAAGGTCTAGGTTGATGTCTAGAAGGCAGACATCAAGAAGAGGTCGCTAGAATTGTTACCCTAAAATTGCACATTTACAATCTAACAATAAAACACACAAAAAAATTGTATAAATGTACATCTTTTCAACATTTTTTATTCTGAAAATGATAAAATATACCTTGCTATTACATTAATATTATTAGAAAATTGTATTCTAAGTATTGATCATGTTTAAATTTCAAAATTCTAATTTGATCATTACATTATGCATTCAAACTGAATGTAGTATGCATATAGGTATCTTGTTACATATTTTTGATTCAAAACTTAGAGGTAATTACATAAAAGAAATTATGACTGAAGCATGAGTAGGGGTCCATGCTTTGCCTTATATAGTAGAGTGTCTGCATTTGGTGCTGGTTGTCATCCTTTTTCCATTCTTCATGGTGTCTTATGTCCATCTTTGAGTCAGCTCTGCATATTAGGTCTAGGGCCCTCACCTGCATCATGAAAAAAAGGGATGTTAGATCCAATTTGATCTAAGCAATACATCAACTAAAACAACATACATCAACCATGCTTTCAGAGTTGAACATTTACTAATAACATCAGTACAACAACAAGACCTCAACATCAACTGAATGAAAAATATCAAGGGGACATATCTTTATGAAATCTTTTAATGCATATGGTTATTAGTCTTCATTTTCAAAGTATTGTTGTTTGTAGAACTAGAACAATGTGAATCAAAGGGACTTAGGTCTTGAATTTGAGAAACCTTTTGTAAGAATGACATCAGCATGTTAGGTTAGGAAAAATAAACAAACCAACCAACATTCATGCATGAGTGTCATCTCATATGACACTCACACACAAACATTAATTGTCTCCTTTTATTTACTGACCTAACAAGTTGATTGGTGATGTATGTGCAATAGGTGAAGAAGTAACTAAATGCATATAACAAGAGAAATGTAGTGAGAGTCACTTGCTCGTTCTCAAACTTCACATAAGGCATTACATAAAAGAAAGATATGTGCATTAAAGGTTATGATCTAATACTATGTGCAGATGTAGAACAAGAGGATACAATGCTTGAATGATGATACAATGATGCTTCAAGAGACACTTGTGCAATGAAATGTTCCTAGGTAGGATAGGTAGAAATGGAAGTGAAAATGTTTACTGTCATCATGCAGGATGAATTGAAAGCTATGTTGTTACTATAAGTATGCAAATACATAAAAGATAATTTAACTAGATTCAATTGTAGAAAATACATACTTAACAATCAAATATGTTATCATTAGTCTCATGTTATAAATTGTTGTTGTTTCTTTTTACATAATAATGTGGTCTGCAGAAAGTGAGAATATATTACAGTGCTAACAACCTGCATAAAGAGCTACAAATGAAAAACAATGTGCAAAAATTAGAGTAACAATGTATTTATATGATGTCATAGAATGTGCATTTACAAAAAAATAATTACATTGTGTCAAGATGAGAAAAACATATGCATAAACTGTTGGCATTAAACAAGTACATCATGTCAATATTTTTTAATGAGATAAGAAATCAGTCCACGATGATGTCAACTTTTACAAACAAATGAAAAAGGAATATATACATTAAACAATGATATCTATGCATGTATATATTCATAAGAATGGAGTATGGAGTAGAATAGTACATATCTATGTATTCATGTTTGAAACAACTATAAAATTTAATGATGCTTTAGTGATTCATGTTTTGAAAAAGGGAGATCAAGAGAAAAGGGACAGTGTTCATGTACCTAATGTGGATTTGGAGTAATTTTTTTTGTAGGGTGTTAAACAAATAGTGCTTTTTTGGTGTGTTGAAATGACAGTGCCATGTGTGTTCATCAATTAACTAATTTGTTGTTATTAATTCACAGTATTCATATTTGAACCAAATTGGAAGTTCTGTACATGCAAGGTATGGTGTTGAACAGATTCAAAGAAATGAGATGTGCATGTTTGGGATGAGTTTCCTGTTATGAATATCACCCATGGGAGTCACGAGCCCGTGCTTGAACGCCATGGGTAATGATCTATATGAAATTAAATAAACAGTGTATTTATACACTATTTCCTACATAGAGACTGCATATTTTAAAAATGTTCAGACAAGTAAAGAGCAAATATCAAGCACTAGCTACATTGTGTTGCAAATTAAACATATAATGTGTTTAGTTAAAAAAAAATGCTCTTGGCCTCAAACTTTATTCATATGTTTTATGTTTATGATAGTATGGTCATGTTTTATCGAGATTCAAAGAAAACATTGAATGAAGCAACTATCAAACACGAGTTACATTCCATGCAGATCAAACATCAAATGTTTCTCAAACAAAAGATACAAAGTTCAGCCTTAACAGAAGGAAATATGTTTTTATGTTTAAAACATTATGGTCATGTTTTTGGAAGAGACATTGATGAAGGCAATAGAAGATATCTGGAGTTTGTTGTCCAACAAAAGAATGATAGCTTGCGAGTTTTTTTTTGAAAATTTTAAATCTAAATATGTAGAAAACGCCATGTGGGTATCCATTTTTGTCGCCATTCAACCAACACACAATGTACAAATATGAAGAGGAGTGACATGTGGTTATTTAAAGAGGAAGACTCAAAGTGAAGCTATAGGTTTCATGCTACAAAAGAGGAGATTCAACAGTGAAGTAAATATAAACCTAGATTTGTTGTTGAAAAGATGAAGACTAGAAAACCCAAAAAGATGGAGTCATTTAAACCCAAGATCTTAACTAGTATGTAAAAGATCACAGCTTGTTGACTTCAATAAATATCTACTTCGAGAAAAGCTGTAGAGAATGAAGGAAAGAGTTACTTATCTTGTGTTACACATGTTGAGCATGGTTTTCTCCATAATACATACACAGTGCCATGTGTTATAGGTTGAAAACTCACAAATTTAGAAGTCAAGTTCAAGTTGCAGAGAAGGTGTCATGTACCATGGCTTAAGATTTGGAAGAATCTATAGAAGTTACACCAAGAGCCTGAGCTCTTCAAGTTACAACAAAGTGAAAACAAATTTTGAGACTCCTAATTCTCCAAAATCCCGAGCTCTCAAACCAAAGTCTTAACTCAAGCTTGATGTAATCAGCCCAAAAAACCCCAGCGAGCTTCAAGGAAAAATCCATAGTGACAACACCATGTGTAATGTCATACAGATTTTGAGACTCCCAGTTACACAAAGATCCCAAAATCACAACAAGAAGCTCGAGCTTCTTTTCTAAGTTGTAGATAGAGTGCCATACACCATGACATCGAGTTCTTCAAACCACAAGCATGGCGGTGCAGTGAAAAACCCGAAACTTTACCTCTAGAAAAAAATACAAATGAGATGCAAAAACATTATGTAGTATTTTTACAAAATTTTCAAGTCCACTGACAAACAAATTTAATGCCTTGTCAGTTGTAGTACCTCGACAGTTCCCAAGTAGTACCACGATAGTATCTTAAGTGCCATGACAGCTAGACCCATTTCATAGTGGGTTGGGTAATATCGATCATGGGCTGTATTCAAGTTTAGTTATGAGCTTGTCTATGGATCGGGTTTATTGCATATAGAGTTAGGGTTGTTAGCTATGGTGTCGGCTTGGAGTTAGGATTTTTTATGCCAAGGTCTCAGTTTATGTTGTGACTTAGGTTCTTTATGTAATGGGGTTTATGCATTTGGGTTGGTTTTTGATGGTTTTTGTAATATATTTTGTAAAAAGTTGGAAAATTATGTAGAAAGATGTAAATCTTTTATACACCATCTTTAGGGGCTAGATCTAGGGCTTAAATTTGGGCACTAATTAAGCCTTAAGATTAGTGATATATTTTGTAGGGTTTTTTGAAGGGAGGAGAGATTTTTGAAATTGGCTTCATGGGCTATATAGCTGAGCTTTTTCTTTTAGGGTAGGAGTTCAGAATTGGGAGAGAAGAGATTTTAGTGAACTATTTTGTTCCTAAAGCCTTTTTATGCATTTTGTACCCATTTAGTTCCTGTTGAGTATCGATTTTGTGCAAGATGATGCATGTATTCCTTGCCATTATTATGAAATTCATTCATGTAACTTCTCATAGATTTTGATAAGAATAAACCTAGCCCATTATTTATTCACCTTGTTACGGTCTTTGTTATCAATCCTATTCAATTTTTTTGCATTGAAGTGTAGTGTATCCATAACATAGATTACTAAATTGCCTTGATTCCTATTCTAGGATTGTGAAATATAACCTCTTGCAGAATCTACATGTCTATTGACAGGAGTATTACTATTTGTGGTGAGATCCCTAGTAGTGATTTCCAAGTTAGCCTATGTATTGGATAGTGAGTGATTTTGCAGAAAATATGTAGGGTATGTCAAGTGAATGTTACTTTGAGCCTTTGAGAAATCTGAATCTTCATTCGTGTATCACCTTTCAAGTTTTATTCATTTCAGTTTTAGTTAAAATTTCTCCCTTTCCTTCTAAAAAATCAGAAAAGAGCAGTAAATTAGTGATACCCGAAATCCAATAGGAACTCGCCTAAAAGCTGGAGATTCCTTCTTATTCAGAGTCCACCCACAACTCAGGAAGGTTTCCATTGTTACCATGAAATATTAGTATGCCCTAATACTTGAGTTAGGGTGATATTTTTTTGGCCTTAACACTCACATCCAAGTCATTTACGATAGATTTGTTTTTAGGTTTTTCATAAAGATCATGAGGATGTCCGAAGCCATGCTTAGTGAAAACACTGTAATCCTCAATGAAAATGATAAGCAGGCCCTGGACTTCATTGAGAATGTGACTATACATGCTCATCAAGTGCAGGCTCAAGTGCTCTCTAAGATTTTGACGAGGAACGCTCACACCGAATACCTAAAGTGCTATGAATTCAAAGGTTGCACTGATAGGGAGTCCTTTAAAGAACTCTTGCCCATGATTACATACGAGGATCTGCAACCTGAAATTGCGCGAATCGCTAACGGGGTTAAGTCTCCTATTCTTTAATCTCATCCAATCTCCGAATTTCTGACAAGGTGAGTAAAAATTAACATTTTAATATTTTATCTAAAAGTCACATTAACCAAACAGCGTTATGTTATGTGTGTCATTTCAATGTTTCTAGTTGCAGTTTGATTCAAAATTCAATTTCTATGGTCTGATTTGATATGACAGCTCTGGAACATCCGCTGGAGAACGCAAGTTGATGCCCACAAATCGAAGAGGAACTAGACCGAAGAACTCTTCTTTACAGCCTTCTAACGCCCGTCATGAACAAGTTAGTGTTCTCTTCCTCAATTCTTAATTATATTTAATGAGATACATATATATCAGATTCCAAACAACGAGTACGGTTTTAATGTTGGGATGGTGTATGGCAGGTATATAAAGGGGCTGGACAAGGGAAAAGGTATATAATTCCTCTTCATAAAATCTGAAACCAAGACTCCTGGGGGATTAGTAGCTCAGCCTATTCTAACAAGCTACTACAAGACTCGGCACTTCAGAGAAAATCCATTTAATCCATGCAATGTGTACACCAGCCCCATGGAGGCCATCTTATGCCTTGATTCCCACCAGAGGATGTACGCTCAACTCCTCTGCGGCCTTGCCCAACTCAACCAAGTTCTCAGAGAAGGAGTTGTCTTCGCCTCGGGTTTTCTCAGAGCAATATGTTTCCTCAAACAACACTGGCAGTCACTTTTCCATGACATTCGAATCGAAAGCCCAAGCGAGGAAGACGTGCCCAATCCTTCATTAAGAAAGGTCGTAATGAATACGTTGACTCCCAATCCTGAGCTTGCACATCTGATGGAGCTCGATTGCTCAAAGGCATCATGGGAGAGAAAAATCAAGTGGTTGTGGCCCAACACAAAGTACTTGGAAGTGATCTTGATAGGCGCCATGGCTCAGTACATTCCCACCCTTGTTTTCTATAGTGGCGGACTCCCTCAATTGTGCATGATGTATGCTTCCTCCGAGTGCTACTTTGGCCTTAATCTCCACCCGCTCAGCAAACCATGGGAAGTGCCCTACACTATCATGCCCAACATGGGCTACTTTGAATTCCTTCCTTTCTGTCGAGATGATCACAATGGAAAGATTAAAAATCAACCAGAGCTGGTGGAGCTCACGAATGTCAAACTCGGTGAGGAATATGAACTTGTAGTAACCACATATGCAGGTAATAACAACTGCTATATAATGATTTTATCGACATATTCTATACCCAAAATGTGTTATGTAATCATTATCTAAACATGCTCTATATCAAAAACATGAAAACTCAATATATTTGTTTCCGGCTCTGCCGTATGAACTCTGCGGGGTGATTTCTATGTCCCCCAATCCCTTTTTTGTAGATATGAAACTTTAATATTATTTAATAGAGAAGGCACTATTCATCAAAAAAAACAAAACATGAAAACTGTTATATAATGATTGATTAATGAAGTTATTTTTGTACGTCTTAGTTATCAAGATATCTAATTTCCTTGTTGTGATGTAGGTTTGTATCATTACAGAGTGGGAGATGTGCTCAGGTTTACTAGCTTCCACAACTCGGTGCCGCATTTTCATTTTGTGTGCCGGAAAAATGTTATGTTGAACATCGACTCAGAAAAAACCAATGAAGTGGAGCAGCAAAATATAGCGGACAAAGCAACGAAGCATCTGGAGAGTTACGGAGCTCGAGTGATTGAGTAAATGAGCTATGTAGACGTATCTACCATGCCAGGGCATTATGTTCTCTTCTGGGATCTCAGTAGTGCAACTCATGTACAATTGCCTGCAGAGTTGTTGCAGCAGTCTTATCTCAGTGTGGAGGAGAATTTAAATTCAGTGTACAAACAAGGAAGAGCTCCCGACAAATCAATCGCCTCCCTAGAGATAAAAAATAGTAGAAAGTGGGACATTTTACGAATTGATGGATTATGCGCTAAGCCGACGGGCATCAATAAATCAATACAAGGCACCTTGCTGCGTCAAGTTCGCTCCAATAGTCAACCTCCTGAATTCCAAAGTCGTAGCCTCCTATTTCAGTCCCAAGTGTCCCAAATGGACACCTGCAAGCACCAACTGGGTTACTACTAAACCAGTCTAAATGTTCACCGGCAACCAATACTAGGTCAAGTTTATGTGTTTCCCAGTTTCAATAATGCTTCGATCTCTAAGTTTATTCAACAATTTGAAGCATATGTTAAATACGATGAAGAAAAATGTGGTAGTTTCAAACTGTCTTGTAAGAAGACGTCAGACAGACAGCCTTTCATTATTTATGGGGAACAAATATTGCACGACTATTCAATAGCTTTACTTGAGACATAACTTATCAAATAATGATTTCTAAATTTATCTTTGACCCTCTATTTAAACCCATTGTCTAATTTCTTATACGATATATTCATGTTCATGGAATCTTTTATATTATAGGTAAAATTGACATGATATTTCTGATGGTTATGGTTTTTAGATCTTTAGTAGATTTCAAAGAGTCTTTTGATATGGGCAACCGGTTTTGATAAGTTTAGAGAAAAATTTTCAAAAATAAGGGACTATTATTTTAGAGGATGAAAAGAAAAGAGTCAAAATAACATATTATTTTTTCTTGGTAAAAAGGATTCACTTTGTTCGATAGGTAAAGCAAAAAGAGTTACATACAGAATTCCACATAGTAATATCTATCAATAATTTTCAAAGAATAAAAATATAAGGAGGCTTTTGGAGAAACCATCCTCGCGAAGCCTCATAACAAGATAGAAAAATACCTATTACAACAAAAACAACACAAAAACAAACAATTATCCCAAGTCATGATGGAAGATTGAAAGAACTCTTGAAGATTGAAAGAACTCTTGAAGAATGTATTGAAGAAAAATATTCACAATCCATAATTCCAATTACAATCAATATTACAAACTTTTTTATCGAAACAATCAACAACACTATTTCTCTCTAAAGGAACATGATTAAAAAATATGGAATCAAAATTTCTCTCCAAGCAAAGAATTTATTCCACATATAGTGCTAACCCCCAAGAAGATTAAGAAACTTTTCTAGCATTTAAAAGTTGAACCAGATGTAAGGCTCCACCTCTAATGTGACTAATAGAAACATAACTTGATTAATGTATCTCTCAACTTTTCCAAAATGACATTGCTCATTGGAAATCAAATGATAAATTTGAACAAAGAAACTTGTGAGTGACATAGTCCAATATGAGAGAAAGCTTATGTTCAATGGATTATTTAAGTTTTTGGGGTATCTACTTATGGCCAATTGAAGCTTAACTAGTTGAAAGATCTTTTATAAAACCAAAGATTATAGACCAAGATTCCTTTCATTGCATAGAATCATTTGATTTCCATTTCCATCAAATTTCCTTATTTTGTAAATATTCTTATGTAAAATGGGTAGTTAAGGAATTGATATGGTTGTCCTCTTTGGAGGAAATAAATATGTAATAGTTGTAGATTTTTATAATACAAATTACATTGATTTAAAATGGAATAACCATAATGGCACTGTTGTCTTAATTTTGTTAAATAATTATTAAAGTATGTAAATTGATGCATAGATTGCTTGCTTGCTTTATTTCCAAAGATTGTATGTGGATTTTGTGGATAGAAAAAAATAAAATAAAATAATTAAGGCAAAAATCTATGTTAAAGCTATATATGAAGAAATGTATTTGGCTCTCCAAATTAATTGGATGTTATTATTTTCTCCTTAATCTATGTATCTTCTTCATCCGTAATTTCTAAAAAAACAAATAAACCATTATCATGCCTGCATATTTCTGGGGTACTTAAAATAAGTGAAATAAAGAAACTTAGATGTATGTCAAAAAATGGAACAATTATGCACCTTCCTATTTATATATTTTTAATTGTCATCATAATTGCATTAAATATTTTCTAGACAATACCCTTGTACAAGTTTTTTGAGAGGAAGTATATTCTCTTTTCTGTAAGGTGCAAGGAGAAATATGTATTTACTAAACAGAAATAGAAAAGAAAATTATGGTGCTCATATGTATTTATTTATTGATATGAAAACATAATCAAGCCTACTTACTCTAGGAATAGATTTGAGGTGAATGAAATGTGAAATACAGTAAAAAATAAAGGTATTTGTAGTAATAAATAAAACATCTTCCCCCAGCCTCAAGTTTTCTCCAATAGTCGAGCTCATGAATTCCAGAGTTACATCCTCCTATTTCAACCCCAAGTGTCCCAAATGGACACCAAATGGGCTAGTACTAAACCATTTTAAATTTTCATTTTCAGCCCATACTAGGTAAGGCTTTTGTGTTTCCCATTTTGAATAATTTTCTGATCTCTAATTTTATCCAACAATTTGAAGCAAATATTAAACATGATAAAATATAATGTAGCAGTTTGAAATTGTCTTATAAGAAACCGTTAGATGATCTTTTATTATTTATGGCAAACAAGTATTGTGACTATTCATTAGCTTTACATGATAGATAACTTACCCACTAATGATCTCTAAATTTATCTTTGATCTTTTTAAACCCATTGTGGAATTTCTTTTACAACACAAATAAATTCAAATAATCTTTTATATTATAGGTAAAATTGACATTACAATTCTGGTGGTTATGGTTTCTGGATCTTCTATAGATTTCAACAAATATTTTGAGATGGGCAACAAGTTTTGAACAATTCAAAGAAAAATTATCAAAAATATTTTTCATGGGATTTTAATTTGTTACTTAGTGAAGAAAAAAAATAGAAAGGAATCAAAATAAACTTAGCATGCCTGAAATGGTTTAGACTAATCAAGCGATAACTAAAGAGACTACCAAAATTTCCATCTAGGGTTACACATCGCATGATGACCTTGGCTATGTCTTTCGAAGGAGGTTTAATGGAGGATATATCATAAAACTTGTCTAAAGGTCTTTTTGCCTAATCCCTTTCCCTAGGTTAGAAGAAAATCCCCAAAGCCCCATTCGTACATTTCATGTCTCTATAGAATTTCCTTCCCTCAACTAGAGTATTTGAAAATTTTAGAATTGACTCCTTGTGATTTCAATCTCTAGAACAAACACCTTCAAAACCCCATCACTCAGTCTTTTAACAAATTTCATAACTTTAGGTTAAAAATAAATGCATTTTATCCATATAATCGGTAATACAACCTGTAGAGATGTCACACCATATAGTATGATCATTTTTCATTTTTGGTTAACAATAAGCTCAATTCTATTTCTATACCCCCCAAATTCTTCTAATTCTACCTAGAGGAGTAAAACTAGTAGATCAAGGAAATAGATTTTAAAAACCAAGTTAAAAAAGTAAGCCAAGCTAGAAAATTCATTATAAAAGAAGACCACATTAATAAGCTTCTTCGCATGATCCAGCTCATCATTTTTCTTAATGTGTTCAATTTAACATTCCACATAATCATTACATAGAAACAATTTGATTTCTTTAGGAATCTTGTCATTAAATCCTCAACTCACCATATGTTGATAATTTACCCCAAGGTTAGCCAATCTATCCGCCACATGATTACCTTCTCTGTAAACATGTGTAACTAAATGATCATGAAAATTAATTTAGCATATGAACACAATCCAATTCCAAATATTTAATTGTCGAGATGAGGAAAGGGGCCTTTCCATTTAAGTAATATATAATGTTAAGAGAGTCACTTTCTAACCAAACCTAAATATATCCTTTATCCACGACCATTTTAAAACCAATGTAGGTTGCATAGGCATCAGGAAAATGGTTTTTCTTATACCCAACTTACACTTAAGGGTGTGTTGGAATAAATAAGGTTTTATCTATTTACATCTTCTTAAGTTTTTTTAGGCAACCAACATTTAATATTTAATGTTTAGGTCATTGTTAGATTTTACATGAGATAGTTACCTCCATTCTCCCACTCTTTCCTCTTATATCAAGGTTTTTGTATATATTAATATATCAATTTTATATTAATTGAACCATCAACCATTCTCTATATTTATGTAAAATATTTCTAGACCATTCTTTTGTGGTGGTTTGTATCCTAGTTTGATCCTTGAAGTATCATATTTGTGATTAGTTCTTGTGCTTTACTACACTAAAAAATCACCTTGCTCATGGAAAATACACCTCTCATATTTCATATTATTAAGATGAGAACTAGCTAACCAAATCCATTGGGGGGTCCATTCAAATTATAAATGACATCTTTTTTAGAAAAATATCAAAATATAACATTAAGAATGTGTAAAAAGTTACATAAAGATATCCAAATAGTAATAGAAATAATAAAATGCAAAATAAGTTAAAACCAAAATAGTTTTCAAAAGAAACTCCACAACCAAGAACCTATAGATTTGACTATAACATGAGTGATCTTTATCATTAGGAATCACCCTTTTTATTCTTGATTGTTTGGGAAGCACTATCTATGAATCCTATACATACATTTATTTTTACCCCTATGCAAGAAATTTCATCACTTATATATTGATTTTTGAAGGCATAACCAAGCACTGGTACATTGAGTGGTTAAATATAGGATATATAAAATCACAAGTATAAATGATCATATAGATATGTAAGTTGTAATAATTCTAAATACTATAAGTTTATATCCAAATCTCTTAAATCATACATACATAATATTGAATCTGTAATTAATATAATTTATTAAATATTTAATTAAAGTTTACTCTAAATTATAGCCATCTTTAGTTATTTGATGCTATAACATTAATCTTATAATTTTAATAAGGATGATTTTTGGCTTGATTTTATTTTGTTTATAAATCAACAATAAGCTAATTAAATTATTCTTTGAATGATTTGGAAATTTTAACCTATTTTTCTTCTATTTTTGCCACTTATTTGATATTTCCTTAATTTTAGGAGGGTTTAACAAGGGAAAAAATGTCTACCTATACTACTAACATTAAGAATTTTTGAGTACATCTAAGGTATTCATTGAAGAAATAAGTTTTACATAAGATGCACTCTCAAATATTCAATCTAACTAATTCTCAAATTATTTTCCTAAGTGAAACATATAGTCTCAATTAAGTTGTAGAAAAATTCCTAAATAAATAAACTTTAATTTATTTTTTAATTACAAAATGATTTCTATGCATCATGGTGAGGCTGAAAACAAGAAGAAAATACAATATTTTATTATTTGGGAAACATCCAAGTAATGATAATATGGTAAGTAACGAAATTGATTTCACAAATAATGAAGCTAAAGGGAATGAAAAATTAAAGATAATACCAAGGGGTGAAGCTTAATTGGTTGAAGCACTAAATTATCATTATGGAGACCCGACTTCAAATCCCAAAGGGATATTTAGTATGGATTTCTAAGTTGTGAATCTCGGTCCTAAATTCTCATTATGGAGACCAAAGTTCAAATCCCAAAGGGATATTTAGTGTGGTTTTCTAAGTTGTGAATCTCGGTCTTATAAAGTTAGCTTCTAGAGTGTAATTTGTTTCTAAATAACTGGATTACTAAGTTATCACTCTTCATATTCCATATGTTTTTTCTAGACTAATTTATGAAAAGGATCTAGTATTAGTCTCATTTTTATACTCACAAGAGATTATATTTTTCTCATGTTAATTCTTGTATAAGAAAATTACTAGTAGAAAAAATGGAAAAAACCAAACATTTAAAGCATGAAATTAAGATAGAACTATTGTTTAGATTTGATAGAACTCTAAATAATTCCATTTACATCATAATATTTATGAACAAGATAAATATTCTAAAATATACATAATTATGTTTTGTTTGAATTAATGTTTATATTATATCAAGTGTAGAAGGGACCCAACCTATTATAGACCGATAAATATACCATAAAATAACTAACCAAGGACTTCAAGAGAAATCCCACCAAGTAACAAGAAATAAAGAGTTTACAATTTGTACATAAAACAACATCGTAAGAGTAGAAAATTAAAAATTAAAAAAAAAAACTCAGCTAAGACAATGGGGGAATAAAGAAATATAGCCCCAACCATCTAGCATATGATCTATCCTATCCTTTTTTTGGAGAAGAACCATTTTTCCTTATTCATTTTTCATTTTCTTCCTACTTACTCATTGTTTACTTCTTTTTCTTCCTCTCTATCTTCCTACAAACCTTCACCACCTTAATTATAGTTTTGTGCATCAAGTTCCTATTGACCTTTAGTAGGTTCTCAATTTTGTTCCCCAATAATATGATCCAATCATAATTCATCTAATATCCAAGGAATTTTTGGGGATTCTACAAGTTAACTACCTAGTTACTCGAGCCTTCTATCTTAATAGCTGGCACATGCCAATCTTTGGAAGAGCTGTCTTTGCTAGTGCTGCCATGAAAAGTCTGTTCCTCTTCTTACTCATCCTTTCAACCCTTGAGAATGTTAAGATTATCAAAATCATCATTGAAGTGGATTTCAACTAGAGGGTAGTGAGAAAAAGAATCATTAAAAACTAGGTTAAGGGTTGATCAATGGTTTCTTTGCTACTCTTCATAGCTTTACCATTAAAAGTGAGGTCTTCAAAATGTTCACCATGATCTATGTTAATGACATTGAAAACTCCATCAATATATTTGGAACTAGACAAAATCATTCGGTATCATTAGTTCTATGTAGAAAATAAAAATAGGCTTTTATTGTTTCATATTAATTTTTCCATGAATAATTCCTCATATATTATTAAAGACAATTTTATGGATAGCTAATTCAACCAACTTAAACATTGAATAAAATATTTACACTTATGAATTAATTTTTATAATTCTTAGCTTTTTCTTTGAGAATGGATAATATTACAAAAATGAGTTTGAAGTAATTATTCATTGGGGGTTTAGATGACCAGCTCAAATATGAGGTATAGATGTCCCACCTAATTTTTATATCCCAAATAACGCCTATAGAAAGATATTGAAAAAAAAATCTTTGGGTGATAGGTGAAAGGATTTACATGACTATTTTTAGGAATCTACCTTGGAAACAACAATATTTGTGAAATGGATTCAATTTTTTTCATTTCCCTTTCGAATGATAGATACATTTCTCAACCTTCTTAGTGACTAGCCCTATATGTTGAACAAACTCTTTGTTTCTCAATCATTTTTATTTCATCTCTTTTATTTATATTCCTCAATAGTGAAATGATGTTTTGAATTTTTTGGTAAAAGAAACTTCTAATGCTAACAATAGATGGAAATGTTATGAAATGAGGATCTCTTTCTTTAGCTTATTCTTTGAAACTTCTTTCACACCTTCATCGTGACTCAGGCTGATGGTTTGTTTTTGTGTTCTAGTTATCTTAATTTCATTTATCTTATTCTCTTATGAGGCTTGTTGGGGGTGGCTTTAAAGAAAGTCTCCTAAGATTTTTATTCTTCAGAATCTACTATGTGAATGTCTTTATGTAACTCTTTGAACTCTCACAATTAAGATAACCAACAGACATTCCATGTCAGTTTAATCAATTCTATTAGATTAAATATATGGTAGAGGAAATTCTATGACAAGTTTAAAATGAGGATGAAAAATAAATTTGGAGATCGTATTTTTCAAAGTCACGTCTTGTGTAAACCGAATGACCATGGTAATAGTGATAATAGTTGTTCCCCTAAAGTTATAAAATACCATTTGATGTTCTTGGTGTATTATGTTAAAATAGGCTAGTTTTTAGTTTAGGTTAATAAATAAACAATTGGTTGCTTGTTATTTATTCCCCTGAGCAGTTTGTATAACATAAAATAAGGCTTTAAAAATACATTGCATAATAATGTAATATCATCCGGTTGAAATATCTACTAAATAATTTTAATATCAATATTTCTATTTTCTATTTGATCTGTACAATCAATCCAAAGTCTGATCCTTCATTTGGTATTAGAGAAATTTTTTCTCCCACGATAATGAATGAGAAATGACTAGTGTTCTCTATTGATTGGTCAATATGTCAAGAAAATGGATGATGTCACTCATAACATATTCTGAACTACGATGGAAGGAGGAACAAGCATCTACAACATATTATAAATAATTTTTTGCACTATTTCTTACAAATAAATCTACCTACGAACACACACATGTTCAGAGACTGTTATCAGGATGACAAACAATATAATATCCTGATTAGTGCTATGAGTTGAATTTGTCTACAATCTCATTTTTCTTTGATTGTATGTTATTTTCATTGGCTTCCAATTCCTTATTCTTCTTCCTTGCCTCAGAAATTTCATATATAACTATTTGGGATAGTAAGATTATTTGATCTCTAAGAAATAAGCCATAGCTTGAACATATGTTACGACATTAACTAGGAGTTTTTTTGAAAATTTTAAACTAACATGAAAATTGGATTTGTTGAAAGATTAATCTTCTGCTATATAAGATTGTGATTTATGTAGATTCAAGGAGAACAATGTCATTTCTACATCCATTATGGGAGCGGCTTCACTATCCCATTTGTTGTAGAGAGGTTTAATATTTATTTTAAAATTAGTTACATAACTATTTATTTGACAAAATAAAAAGCTACAAAATATCTAGATTATTTTTGTAAATAATTCTCTTAAAAAACCTTCATCCATTTTAGTGATCTCAATGGTGTTTGGCGTTTGAATTTGATTTCAGAGAAAGGTGTGTAAGTATCCAAAAGACTGTGGATAAATGTAAATGGGCATCCAAAAGGTACTTTAAATGGTTTTTATTTTATAAAATTTTAGAAATCCCATGTGGTCATAAATAATGGGATAGATGTGGATTATATATGTGAATATCTCTTTCCAAGCATCTAAGCCTAAATACTAATATGAGGCCTTGAAGAAAGAACTCAAGGCATGGATACACCCCCATTAGCCACTTATCATGGCCCACCACATGATTATAAGTGGTGTTATTTTTGTCTTGCTAGTGCTAATATAGTACATTATTTTCCCTTAGAAAGGACATTACCCTTTTTCCATTAGACACATTCAATAGATACTCATTAGAAGTAGGGCTTATCATTTCACTGATGAGAAATGTTTGACTATCCTTATTCTTGAAAGTGAATTCTTTGTTACAATATTTTTGTACCATGAAGGTGTTTCTTAGGACTTATAGTTATATTTGGAGGGAAACAATTAATTTACGTAAGGAAAATATTACTCTTGATGAGGTAAAATATCATAGTAGTTATATGATTCTTCTCTTAATGTTATTCACTATACAGCTTACAAAGCTTTTAGAGATTTGAATGCTACAACTAGCTAGAAAATATTGAAATATCAATAGGAGACTGGACGCAATAGAGGAAAGAGGTTTTCTATCATCTTGAGATAGCTTCTCATGCACTGATGATTCATTGCATGAGAAGCACCCTATTTATGTCCCTCAAAAGCTAGGAGCTTGACATATTTATCCTTGTAAAAAAGAGGGGTCTTAACATATTTGTCTCCTTGAAGAAAAGAGGGGGCTTGGAATGATGATTTTCCCTTCAAGGAGAGAGGGAGGGAGAACTATTTGATTAATCATTTGTTAAGCACTTGAGGAGGCATTAGACACAGTCAAAGGAGATGTGGAATTTAAGAGGAAAGGTGTCTGATGTGCAGGCAAGTCGATGGTGATTTCTCTAGCAAAGGAGAGAGTTTTGACAACATTTGAGGAGGCATTAGACCCACTCAAAGGAGATGTGGACTTCTAGAGGAAAGTTTTTTCATGTAAAGTACTGGAGGAGGTATTAGATATGTTAGAATTTTTCCCTGACCTTGTCAAAGAAAAGCCTAATTAACAAGGATCAAAAATTCCTCCTACAATTCGAGCTCAAAGGCTCAGGTGGGTGTACCTATTGGATTCACTCTTTTAGTGAATCATTGGACGGATTCCTGCCCATCACACTTGATATGAAAATCATTTACAACTCTTTAAACAGAAAGGGAAAATGATTTTATGAATTCATGATGACAACTACATAAAAAGCAAAGACCAGTGCCTTACCTATTGGGAAACAAAGTCATATAAACATACATCCTCAAAAAACCCTCTAAATCCAAACATACATGACCCAAATGAAGTGCCTTATAAATCATTCTTTTCACTCCAACACCTGGACATCAAATTCATATGCAAGCCTTGAATCTTCAGAATTTGTATTCAAGATTGACTCTCTCCTTAAAAGAAACTCAAACACAAATTCATAGCTACCTTATAACCAGTGCATTAACATGCCTTACAGATTAATACACAAGATTTAAAAACCAGACATAAATACATCAGACAAATGTTTTTGATTGCAGGAAAAATAGGTTTTTAAATGGGGACCTGAAACCCCTTACAAGCTAGAAACGGAGATAAGACAATGAAGCACCCCAAAAAGAGACAGGACTGGAAACCAGTACGCAGAAAAGATAACAACAAAAAATAGGAAAGAAACCAAAAGACAGAAACCCGCAAAAAAGACCTATCATGAAAGTCACAATATCTTCTCCTTTTTCTTGTACTAGACAATGCTAGAGTGGAGAGATTTTAAAATAAAGAAAGGTAGAGACACCCTAATTTTATGCCGAAAATGATAGAGAAAAACAACGTGGTAAGAATGGGCTCTTTCAAACCTACCATCCAGGGTAACATACTCCATGATCACCACCATAACAGTAGCCCAAATTTCTTTGAATGAATCCACATCATAGCATCCCCCAGACTCTTTAACAAGGCTTTTTTTCTCCTCCTTACTCTTGGGAAAGCGTCGAATTGCCTTTCAGGAAACCTTGTTGTCTCGGAAGAACTTTATACCCTTCATGCTGAGCCCAGAGATCTCTGCTATAAAATCCTCCATGATATTAATAGTAATTCTCACTATGGTCACCGCCCCACTTTTCCAAGAATCCACAAATAATTTAGTAGCACTATCTTTAGCCCCATGCAATCTTTCCGTGTAAGTAGTAAGATCACCCTTCTCAAGAATTTCCCAGGCTTCCGGTATTTTTTTGTATTTTACACAGTCCTTTGGCTCTTTGCGATTAAGCCCTCCTCCCATGATCACACAGTTCTCAGAAAAGGAAGAAAATCTAGAGAGAATATAGTAATTCCAAAAATTGGGAACTTTGAAGTTAACAAGGGTTAACTCATGTCTATAATTAGTGTTCTTGGGAAAGACACCACTTTTCGTCGTCATTTCCCTCCAATTTTTTAAAATATGTCTAATCATCATAGCTTCTCAAGGTGCACCCAATCTACCCTCATGCTTTGGGATCTTTCAAAGGCCAACTTGGCTTTGATATCGATGGTCAGATTTGTATAATCATGCCAAATCATGATGTCCCTGGCATTAACCGCAAAGTTGGCCAACTCATCAGTAGTACCATTCGCCTCCTTATAGGTGTGAGAAATTATTGCATGATTAAAGTAATTAATTATGATTTTGGCCTCCTCGATGATTTCCTTGATTGTCCATGATGGCTTTGTCTTGTCACTAATACACTTTAAGATATTGAGTGAATCACCCTTGATCCACACCTTCTGTGACATGTGTTTCTTGATAAGTTTTAGCATCTGAAGAAGGGCCATAGCCTCTGCCACATGGTTGGTTTGAACCCCTATAGGTAGGGCCACCGCAGCCATGCAATTATCCATGTCATCATAGATAAGGCCACCACAACCTGCTAGGCCCAGGTTACCCTTAGCAGTGCCATTGAAATTAAGTTTTATCCACCTAGGTGGAGGAGAAAGCCATATGGAATTCTCCCTACGGTGATGTTTATGGATATAGGTTTTCAAACCCATGTCACCAGCTTTGTAATCCATCAGATAAATGTTAAAAAGGGATTCCAATGTTTTTTATTAACTTTCTACCTAATTCAATACATTTACACAACAAAGACACACTAAAACAAGACACACACAATCAAAAAGCTGCCTTACAGCATTAATTTCACCATTCCTGTACAATTGACAAGACAAGAGATATAGAGGAATTTGAGAAAACCAAATTTTTCACTGACACCTATCAATTCCTCCCAAAATATCTAAAACTGATCTCTTCTACAATTGCAAAAATCTGATCTGATTTGCACCCAAAAGGATTGCAAAATGCAAATCTTCATCTCAAAACCTTTCCAATGGTATATAACACTTAATATTTCTGATAAAAAATACTCCCTGAATCACTAAGCAAACTTTGCCTTCCCGTGCACATTTCTTGAATAATTTTGAAATTTGAAATATTTTCAATAATCAAACTATTGAATTGAAATGACATTTTAAAATATGTATGTTTTAATCCCTTTTCTCATAGTGCACCACAATTGGACAAGTGGCACCTCCTAGTTGGTTCTAAAAATTCATCTCTGCATAACCTACACGACCACGTGATGAGCTCACTTTTGGTCTGCGACTGAGCGACGAGCTACTTGTGTGAGTGTGTGACAAGCTAAATCACTAACTCACATGCCTTTTTCATTACCTTGTAAATCATGCACGATAAGCTCACTTTTGGTTCATGACTGAGCGACGAGCTACTTGCGCAAGTGCACAACGAGCTAAATCACCAATTCGCATGCCTTTTTCATTAACTTGGAAATCATGCATGATGAGCTCACTTTTGGTCTGCAACTGAGCAATGAGCTACTTGCGTGAGTGCGTGATGAGCTAAATCACCAATTCACATGCATTTTTCATCACCTTGGAAATCATGCGCGATGAGCTCACTTCTGGTCCGTGACTGAGCGACGAGCTACTTGCACAAGTGCGTGACAAGCTGAATCGCCAACTCACATGCCTTTTTCATTACCTTGGAAATCATGCGTGACTGTGCAACAAGCTCACTTTTGGTCTGCGACTAAGTGATGAGCTACTTGCACGAGTGCACGACGAGCTGAATTCTAGTCTACAACAACAAATACTCAGAGGACCATAACTTTTGATTTTCAATCTAGGTTTTTTTGAAATATTTTTTGTAGAGTGCACGCATGGTCATCTCAAACACATTAAAAATGCAGCTTGACCCAGTTTGTATGTTTGTCCAGATATGATTACAAACATGACTGGATGTGCTCCCACTATACTTGCTTAGTGAAATGTGTTGAACCCACTCCCCAAGTGGTATTTCATGAAAAACATCAGGTCTCTTTTTGCATGTATTCAAAGTAATCCTTCTCCGCAACCTTTCAAGGAAATTTTTACTTAGTAACTCCAAATTTCTTCAAAATTTTGAGAGTACTAACAAGATACACTTAGAGGAGATGTAAAAATTTATAGGAAATGTGGCTTATTGTGCATGAGTGGTGGCAACACTCATGTTGGGAAGAGAGTTTTAGGTGCTATAGTCAGGAGATCCACTAATGTAGTCAGTTTGGTATTTCTTGAGTGAGTGAGGAGGATTGGTGAAGGTGCTTCATCAAAGTCTCTAGAATGGGTGGGTTCAAAATCCTTGCAATTTTTAACTCTTGTTCAAATTAATGTAATATGGGGAGGAATATTGGCATATTACATTAAAATAGGTTAGTTCATAGTTTATATTAATATATAAATAATTAGTTGCTTGTTAGTTATTCTCGTAGGTAGCTTGTATAACGGAAAGCAAGAATTTTAAAATCCATTGCATAACAATGTAATATCATCCAATTGAAATCTTGATTGAATAATAATATTTCTATTTTGTTTGATCTGCAACGAATCCAGTGTCTAATCCTTCATACGTCATCTGACATGACTATTTCAAACTACAAAATTCCACTTCATAATTTTTCCCTAAGTCAATGCTGAAACTCACCCTTTTTTGGCACAAAAAGTGAAACTTTGGTGGCGAGTTATGGAAGTCGATAACCCTGAGCATATCTACCACTCTGTAATGATATAACCTTGCATCACAATAAGTAAAATAAATATATTGATTTAAAGGATAAAATGAATGATTTAGGTTTAGATGTTTGTTCATTAACATAAAATACCTTACATTTAAATGTGTTATTTATTATTGTTATGGGGGTAAATAAGATTCTCTCCTTCTATCCTTGAATATGCAAATGAAAGGATCCAAGTTGATTAACCCAAAAGAAAGGATCAATGCATAAATGAATCAATCATTTAGAAACAAGAATAAGGAAGGAAGATCTTAAGTACCCTAGTATATCTAGTAGTGTACCTATCTTGCAAAGCTTCGATAGGAGGAGATTGATTATGGTGCTCATGAGAAAATTTTGTGTATGGTGGAATGATAGGATTAGAAGAGGTTTCCTTGTTTTTCCCTTTAGCATCATCATGGATTGGATAGGGAAGTGAAGGTAAATGAAATAATTCTTGAATATCATTATCATTAATCCTAGCTTGAGCCCCATCATAAATGTGGGAAGAACTGGGGATTGAAGGTGGAGAAATAGAAATAGGAATATTTGGAATTGCATTAGGATTGATAGGATTAGGGTTAGGAAGATTATGAGCTAGATTAGTCATGATAGGAGTAGGAATATTAGGAGGTGAGGTATCATCTACCCAATTCTTCACATAATCGAAAAGAGTAATAAGTCCACTACACAAATCCTTAATGAAAGTCTTGAAAGTAGGAAGGCTAGTATTAGTTAATCTCAAAATAGCATAAGCAATTGAAACATGAAGATTAACAAACATAATGAAATGAATGATACTCTCATATACATCATAACTACTATAGAGAGATGCTAAAGAAGCATAATGAGAAAAACAACCATCCCCCAAAGCATCTTGAAGATCTTCATAATGAATGCAATGCAAGAAGTGTTTTTATATTTTGATGTTTATGTAGATATTTTGGATTTTTAAAATGCAAGAGTATAAAACTAATTGAATATGCAAGATCTAGTCTCTAAGAAAAAGAGGAAAAACATCTAACACCAAAATTAATGATTTAGGTTTAGAGGTGTGTTCATTAACATAAAATCCCTTACATTTAAATATGTGTTGTTTATTATTGTTATGGGGGTAAATAATATGCTCTGCTTCTATCCTTGAATATGCAAATGAAAGATCCAAGTTGATTAACCCAAAAGAAAGGATCAATGCATAAATGAATCAATCATTTAGAAACAAGAATAAGGAAGGAAGATCTTAAGTACCCGGGTTTGATTGATTTGATTAATATATTTAGATAGATTGAAAACCTTAATTGAATTGAATAGGAGAAATGCACTAACCTTGAAATATTGTAGATCAAAGAATGCTATTTTTTGAAGCCTGTGTTGAGTTTCTGGAAAATCTGAGACCAGATCTGGAATAGAAACATAGAGATGGACAAAACCCAGAAATCTTTTTCTATTTTGAGATAGTTCTGATTTGTAACCTCAATTCAATGTCACCATTTGCCAGTATTTCTGATTGTGCCCTAGGACACAATCAACCTAAAAAGTCACAGACTAAAATTTTGTATTTGGATCCTGGAAGTTTGCCAAAAAGGGTATCTGAATCTCCATCATGGTCTGCTATTCCAAACCTGTACCTGCAAGAAAAATGGTTTGTTATTTGGGGGGGGAGGGGTTTGCCTTAGTCAAACCCTGACTTAGGAATTAACCTTGAAATCAATTATTGAAATAAGAATGCTCAAAATTAGTAGAAGTAAATCTATGAATGGAGCTACGATAATCAAATAGATATGAAATTTTATTTTGAATGTAAGTAAGTATATGAAAATGAAAGCTTGGACTCAATTAGAAACCATAAAACTCCATGATTGTATGTTTGGAATCCACCTTGAAGGGAGAATGAATGAGTCTTGAAGATGCACAAAGGATCCTAAAGGAATATCACACCACCATGATGGCTAGATCTAGGGTTTGAATGATGAATCTTCAATTCTTGAACCAAATCCCTACAAAGGCTTGAAAAATTGAATCCTTAATCTTGAATGGTGAACTTGAATGCTTGAGAGGAAGAATTGAACACTTTTAAAGATTGAAAACATGTAGAACAATGGATGCTTGAACTATTTTCTTGATGACTTATGATCAATGGTTAGTCCTTAGAAAATGAGAGAGAAAAACTTCCTTTTATATGAAACTAGGGCACAATATTCTAGAGAGGCTGACATAGGAGAATTAAATTCCAATTAACCCCATGCCCCTAGAAGAGGGAATATATTAAATATAATTTAATATTTTGCCACTTTGGAACCCAAACCAGCCAATTCAAAAGCAGGAAATGAATTTTTGATGACCTCCAGTAGTCGACTGGCTTCTAGATTTGAAAGGGGGAACCAGGTCAATGTCGAGGTCATCCTTGACCTAGGTCAAGGTTGAGGTCATCCTTAACCTAGGTCAAGGTCAAGGTCGACCTTGACCCAGGGGGTCAGGACCCCTGGAAAATATGCCAGATGGGATGGGAGGTGCCCGGAGAGGCACAATCAGGGTCCTAAATAGACAGAAGTAAGAGAGGATGCAGAAATAAGGGGGCAGTATGGTGGTGGTAAAAAGCATCACCTAAGGAGGGATAAACATTCTTAACATGGAAGTGCTTCCATTTTTAGATGATACAATTGATAATTGACACATACAAAATAATCTATGCTAATCAATCATAATATAATACTTTTTATGATCATAAAAAAGAGAATGTTTAGATAATGAATATATAATATTTTTTTAATACATGACATGTAGAGAGAATCATTATACAATTTTTTTTTAAATATTTTACCTCCCTATGTGTTTTCCACAAGTTCATATTCCTTGCCCACTATGAGGACACTGAGCTCAAGAAGTTATGGCTGATTGTTGATATTTCTATTGTCATTATGTCGGCGAAGGGGAAGAAATTCAAAATAGCCCATGTTGGGAATAATAGTCTACAACAATTCTCATAGTGCACTAAGAAGGGGGATATTAAGGTGAAATTATCACTTGAAGGAGTCTATCACTAGAAATCAATGGTGGAGATGTATTGAGCCATGCACTGAATAGCATCCAATACCTCATCTAGAACAGAATTGAAGACCACCTTCATGTGCCACTTAAGATATTCATCTGGAATCAGGCATTCCTAGTGATAAATTGGGAGGAAAATCTGCATGTCGAGATCTCTGTACTCCATTTCTACCCCCAACCATATCCCACACAAAAGAATCAAAGAGAAAATCACACCACTTGCTCCCAATAATGGTTGAGAACCATAGCAAAGCTGACAACCTAGGTCTGCAGGATGAAGCTAGACAAAGAAGACTAGAAAATATAAAGGAGAGAAAAGTGTAGCGTAAATTCCACTACCAACCGTAGACACGCATGGTGTGATGGTGATTTGTACTTCAAATTATGGCATTAAAGTGAGTAGTTCCCAATGTGCCACTTCATCCAAAATAATTTAAACATCACCGGCCATAGGGCTTAAAAATGGCTATTGTCGTACCACCACACACTTCAAGGTGACACCAATTACATATAAAAGTTGACATGGGAAGAAAAGAAACATAATATGATGAGCCAAATTTGGCATAAATCCATTATCTGAGCTAGTTGATGCCATACTCCTTGGGATCCCAAAGAGTGACATAGAAACCCTGGGATGACCTCATCCAACATGCACCTATCTTATACAACCGTGCAAAGGGTCATTTCCCTCTTAACTCACTTTAACCCCTTAATCTTAGTCAGAGGACTTACTAGGGGTTTGTATTCCCAAAAAATTGAGCCACCATCTAATTCAACCCCCTGGTTGGCTAGCCAATCCGCGAGCCTATTTTCTTGTTTGTAATAATGTGAAATCTTATATTCTATAAATTCTAAAAGAAACTTTCGGGCATTATTAAGAATGTATTGAATCTCCCAATTCGGAGAGGATTTAAGTGAGAGGGAAGAAGTAATCATTTGAGAATCCCCCTCAATGTGAATATACTTGATTCTCCCTAAGAAAACAAGAGATAAGCCCAAATAAAGGTCCCTAGCCTCTATAATGTTATTCAAACCAACTAGAATCTTGGTACTAACTACTCTAACTACTGAAAATTCTGATCCCCTAAGGATATAGCCGACACCAGAGGGCCCCTAAGTTACCCTTAGAAGCCTCGTCAAAATTTAGTTTAGTAAAACCATGATCTGGAGGTTCCCACTTAATCTCTTTCCTAAGCTCCCCTTTTGATTTTTTCCCAATAAGGACACCTTTGAAAGGGATAACTATGGAAGGCCAAGAGTTAAGAATTATAGAATCTTGAGAAGTGAACATAGAGGAGAGAGATTTGGAGTGATAAGAATATGAATTCACCATTTCAAAAATTATTTAACAGCTATTTCACAAACCTGACTAACCAAACTGAATTCCTTTCTGAAAATCCTCTTATTCCTTCCCCGCTAGATGCTTCAGCTTATAGCTACTAGAATGACTCTCCAAATGTGACCCAAGAAGGTATCTTTATGTAATAATGGCCACTACTCAAGGAGATGAATAAGTAAATCTAGAAGGGGACCATGCCAACCTAACTTGCCCAAGATCCAATACTAAATCTCATGAGAAAAGGGGAAAGAGACAAATAAATGATATGCTTCTTCCAAGTGAGATTTACATAAAACACAGTGAAATTTTTCAGCAATGCCAAGCCTACTTAAACAGTCACTAGTGAGGATCCTCTTAAGAATTGACAGCCATAAGAAAGATCCTGCCTTAGGAAGAATTATCGGATGCTAGCATAACTTGAAGAGATGAGAATTAGGATGATGGGTGTGACTTGTAAGATGAAGATACCCAGCTTGCAAGAGTATCTACCATCTAGGGAAGCTGACCAGATCAGTCTACCAGAAACTGAGTGGATATATAACAACCTTTGATCCAAAAACCCTTTAAGAAGCACCTTTTGATCCTGAGAAATGTCAATCTAAGACATATCTCTCTATTTTGCCTTACAACCTAAGGATGTTTCAGACACCAAAAAATAATCCTTAACCTGATATCCCCACATTTTCTAGAAAAAATTCTTAATTGAGAGGAGTATGCCTGGAACACTAGGAATAGGTGGAAGACCATTCCATGAGTCATCCCAGAAGTCTGCTATATCCCCTGAGTTTATAACCCAAGAAAGGTGAGGGAGGATAAGTCTTCCACATTTGAGAACAAAATTCCACATTGCAGAACCAGGAGGAGGATTCTTAATTGTGAAGATGCGAGCGGGGTCATCACTATCCAAGTATTTAATTGTAATGATTCTATCCCATAAAGAGCCTAGATTTTCATACAACTTCCATGCAATTTTGGCCCCTAAACTGAGGTTCCTATCATTAATGTTATGAAGACCTACCCCCCCCCCCCCCACAGNCCCCCCCCCCCCCCCCCCACAGTCCTTTGTAAGTGAGATATTATCCCAAGATACCAAGGGTATCTTAGATGTCCCATCTAAGTTACTTTTCCATATAAAGTCCTTGAGACTTTTTCTAACCTTGTCAATAACATCCCTGGGTTCCATTAGCACTGACATGAGGTAATTACGGATGGAAACAAGCACTGACCTAACAAGGAGGATTCTCCCTACCATTAATAGCCATCTAGCTTTCTAGGAAGTAATACGATTAAAAATGGATTTAAAAATGTTATCCCATAATGCTTCCCTACATGGGCCTTGAAACATGGGAATTCCAAGATACTTTCTAGCGATGACATCAACATCAAACCCTAACAAAGTTAAGATATCCTCTTTGATGAGCCTCTCAAAAGGCCATCTTTTCCATGTGTTTACTTTCCTTTTTCAGCATTTTGATTTCAAAGCAAAAACTTTAAACTTATGGTTTTTATATTTTGTATATGTAAGGACATAAGTAGGTAAAATGGATGGTAAAAACATAATGTATTTTGCTTGGAATTGATGGATAGAAGTTGCAAGATATAATTGATTGCATGTTGAATAGATAGTCCTGTTCCCTATGCTATGTTTATGGGTAGCCTCCTTCCTGAAGCTGAATGTTGTTCAAGAATATTGAATGAAATATCACACTTCTCTCTTAGTATTAAATGGTAAAATATATTTATGCATCATAAGTTATGTATGCTAATCATTTTGTAGGAGTAAAGTCTTGGCACATTAAAGAATTCTAGCATGGTGTTGAAAGGGTCAACAACAACCATTACCTTTAGAAGTGCCAGCATAAAGCAAGGAATTAAGTAAGGCAGTTGAAGATGGGCATGTAGCAGAACTCTCATGGAGGAATGAATTAGTTCAGTTCCTGTGTAGACACCGTGTGCAGATCTAGAACCACTACATGCTATATTCCTGGAAGAACTTGAAGACCTACTATTATTGTTCGAGATTTCTGTTATGAGCATGATGTATCCTTTAGTGATCCTCATTAATGGAGTGATCATAGATTTAGGTAGTAGTGTAGTTCCTCCTTAAATAAGTGGAGTTATGTAGTTCCACAAAGAGAGTTAGTTGATATAATTTCTGGAATAGAATTTGACATTGTAGCACTGTTTATTTTCATAGTACATTTTCCTCGAATGAATAGATTGCATAATTTGAGTTTTAGTCTCTTATCTTGATTGCATTTCTATTCACTCATCCAAGGAGGCGAACTTGGTGAGTGAATCATTTTATTAGATTAGAATTTATTTCCTTTCTCATTAAGAAGTAAGTAGAACTTTGCTATTCCTACAACCACTAGTAATAGAACTGGTGTACTGTTCCTGTAGCATAGGCGAGAAGAGTAACCCCTACTCGTGATTACTATTTTCTTAGCATAATTGCATTCAATTGAGATATTATAGATTCCTAAAGCATAATATATTTTGATTCCATAGGTTTAGCCATGAGAGTGAAGGAGGTTTGAAGCATATACTTTGCAAATACCATTCCAAGTTTACGTCCCTAGTCAATAATTAAATGAGACTAAATAATCTACTTAGCAGCCATTTAGGGTGTCTGATCCTGAAGTAGCAGTCCAATGCTATGTGTTTCTGAGATGATTTTTTGGCCAAGCATTTTGGGCACCATTGCTGGGGATGGTGTTAGTTCAAGCCTACTTTGGTGTTCATGATTCTAGTTTTTGTCATCTAGGATTTAATTTCAAGCAAGCAATTTCTGCATAGAAGAAGAGATCCTAGTGGAAGATTCCTTCCTCGTCAATACCAGGCTGAACCATTTGATCCTTTTAATCTCGAGCTTGAAGAACCCCAAGTAGATAGTGAAGAAGAAGACCTCTTTTAAAACCCATTTGCAAACACTGAAGGAGAAATTTCATCACCCTCATCCTCTGAACAATCCCTACATTTAGAAGTCCTTTTTGATAAGCCTGAGTATCATGACAACCCATTAGCTCTTATTATATACCAACCGCCACCACAACAGCAACCAGGCCCCCCTCCAAGGATGGCTCAGCCTACCTTTCCCTTCCCAATTCGTCCTTAACAAGGTAGCAAAAACCTGAAGAATATTCTAGCCACTGCACTACCAAAATTCTATGTACTTATCACTGAAGAGCCAAAGACCTTCCTCTTCAAGTTCGATATCCTCTGTAGGAGCTACAACTACACAACTAATGCCCATAAGCTGAAGTTGTTTCCATCAACTCTTAAAGAGGTCATTCTAAGGTGGTTCATGAGCCTCGAAGCTAATGCCATACCAAATTGGAATGCCATGAGCAACATGTTTCTTGAAAAATACAAAGAATACTATAGAGGATAGTATTTAAAAGGAGATGACATCTTCAAGATGTCACAGAAAGTGGATGAAACCTTGGAAGACTATGTTTCCAGGTTTATGTTTAACTTGCAATGCAATACTCAACACCAGTTGAATGAGGAGTCACTGAAACATTTGTTCCTCAAAGGTGTCAATGAAGGAAGCATAGAAGCCTTGGACCTTAAGGCTGGTGGCGACATCAAACAGAAAAACTAGGCAGAGATCAAGACCATATGTATAAATTACTCAAGGGCTACAGTAAAAAAAGGAAGAGGATTAAGGGACCTGCCTCAAAAGACAAATGGCTCCAGAGTGTCTAAGATAGAACTGTCCAACCTCATGTCTAACTTCAAGAATGACATTATCAATGATGTGGTTACTCAGCTGGACACCATTCAATCTTGAAGGAAGAAAGAGAACGCAGAAGCTATGCTGGCTGAATTCTGCTCCCACTGCAGGGAGAAGAAAAGAAACTGTAAATGTAAAATTGTTGCATCCATGGACACTACTTCAATGCCCACTGATTTCAAAGCAATAGATGAGGAGAATGGAGAAGTCTTTTACGTGGCTCAAAGGTGACCATGGGCAGGGATAACTTTAAGAAACCCCCCCTCCCAAAAAGTATAAAATTGTGGCGAATCACATTTCCTTTTTAGGGAAAATTTTTAATATTAATAGCGAATTGTGGTTCAAATTATAGATATTTGGTGGCAAATTTTTTAATATCGTATACAATTTCTACAAAAAAATGGTGAAAACAAATGATTTTAATAGGAAAATTATTAATATAATTGGCGAAGCTCAAAAATCTTACTGATAAATTATGGCGAAATAATTTTCCAAATATTGTAATTAATTATTTGTCGTGGTGAATGTATTTCAAAAATACATATAAACTTGGCGATTTAACGAAATAGTTGTATAGTTGGCATGGCGATTTAATAATTGGAAATAACTATTAAAGTTTCATTCTCCAAAGTTTTCATTCTCAAAGGATGACATGTGTGATGTTTCTAGAGAGAGTTTTTAGTAAAGGAGTTATGTGACCACATTTCTTCCGAAATGCACCTTCCACCGTTCATCTCTCTTAATCCAATGGTTATGATTTGATGTTGAAGTTGCATTGGGTCCCACCTCTATGAAATCACAGACTCACACATCCATTGGATTACAACATATCAATGGCCAAAGATGAATTTTGGGCCTACTATTGGTCTTCAAAATGTTTACGGCAAACTCTCGATAGAATCATGACACGTGGTACTACCACGTGTCATGATTCTGCCAAGAGTTTGCACTAAACATTTGAAGACCAACAGT
>MU224803.1:282326-297999 GCA_018584345.1 Thuja plicata | reverse complement strand
CTCTCTTACTAAATCTTCAACCTTGTTTACTAAAGGAAACTTCTTCACAACTCTAAAAGCAAGATTCATCTTGTGGGCCATACAGTGAATCCCAACAACATATGGTGAACAAGAAGCCTGCATCTTTATGCAAAGACCATTCCTTTGACCTTGCATTACTGAAGCTCCATCCGCTCCAACACAGATCAAATTCTTCGCTATTGTCAATTCATCCATAGCTCCATATTCAATTAAATTGCTCTTTACTAATTGAAATAAAGTTTTTGATGTCGCATTGTCCCTTAATTTTGCAACAGTTAGTAGATGTGGTTGGCGGAAATTGTTCTGTACAGTATAAACATGCATGCATACCCATGACATATTATCTATTGATGTAACTTCGTCTAAGGACAATGCAATAAAGGTTGACTCTTTTATTTTTCTCTATACATCCTCTATTTCAACCTGGGCAATACAACTTGTCCATTCCCATCCGCTGTTTATTGACCAATGAGTGATAGGATAGTTAGTAACTTTCAGAAAGTGTAACAAACCACTCATTTCTGGATAGTCTATCATTGGACTCCCTCTACTCAAAATATGGAAAACATTACTTAATTGAACAGCTTTTTAGCGTTCTTCTACTTCACTTGCTTTTGCAAAAATAACATTAATAGAATGTTGAACTTCACCAGGCTTTGTCTTAAATTTTTGAAACAAATAATATTCCTCAGCATGCCTTTGATGTTGACATTGCTCCTTTGTTTTATATCTTACCACTTTTATTTCCCTTCCATCTACAGTTGAGGTTTCGTAAACCTTACCAATATGTTTCTCTATGGTGTCCAGTTTAAGCTGCAACCGCTTTTCTTTTTTATACTTCCAACTACAAATTGTACATCTACATTCTACTGGTGGCTCACCTACAATTGGATTGTCCACAGGTTCAATGAATGGATACTTTTCCACCCAATCAAATTTAAATCTCCTGGACATATCCCATTGATGATATGTTTTTTCTTTTGATTTTCCTCTCCCTTTAGTTTTACTATTAATTGAAACATCATCATCACCGAAGTCGATTGATTCATCCTGGTACTGGTTATTTACTTGAAATTCATCTTCAAGGTCATCTTCATGAGAGATATTAGGTTCCACAACTTTAGGTTCCCTAGTTTGTTGAATAGACTCCTGTGTAAGTTGATAACCTTGAAGTTGTACAGGTTCCTCTGATGACCTACCTTCCTCACTTTGACCAACACCATGACCATTGTGTCTGCCCCCGCTAAAGTATGAAGATATTTTTCTACATTTTATTGCCCTCTCTTGGACATCTCTAGATTCTCCACCTTCAATAGACCTCTTCCTATTTAACTTTGAATGTGACATCTCCAACAAACTAAGGCTGCAATAAAATTTTACTTGAATAATTATAAGATACTAAGGACTCGTAGTCTTTCCGGTTCGCTACTGATCGCAATTGTTAGCTGAAAATCAACTAATTTTTTGTACTCCTAAATCTCTTGAAACTATCCTTATATACAAATGCTTATTTTGAATTTTGGCGAAAGGGGACGAAGTTTGCATATGATAACAACTAATATTTGGCGAACCCCACGTAATTCCAAGTAATTGACTAGGCGAATAGGGTGGTAATTTGGGACACGGTGAATTACGATGCATGGAGAATTGGGTTCTAGTGCAAATAAAATTTTAACTTGGGATAATGGGAGTTTGGCGAATGACAATCCTTGATAAATACCCCTTCCTTAATCCCGTGGTGAATAATAGTAAATATACAATAGATAAATGGGTGAACAACCCCACTATCGTAGTGAAATTACATGCAAATAGTGGCGAACAACTTGACCAATTAACATTTTTTTAATAAAATCTGGGCGAATCGGTCGAATAGTACACTATACATTTTTTCGCCAAATTCTATATGCCCGACGGGACATATTCGCCAATTGGCGAAGAATCCCCACTAAAAAAATCCCTGACCATGGGCTCAGAGACAAGGTATGCCTCAAGACCCCTTAAATCATTTTGTTTATAATAATAATAATAATAATAATAATAATAATAATAATAATAATAATAATAATAATAATAATAATAGTAATCAATGGTAGAATGAAAACCCCCACAATTTTGTTCCTCAAGGATAGAATTGGAATAATAATTGGCCCAACTAGCAGCCACAAAATAACCAAAACTTTCAATAGCCATAGTATAACTAGAACTTTCAACCTTAGTTTAACCCATATCAATAGTAATTTAATCCATATCAATAGCAGTTTAATCCATACCAGAAGCTGCAACAGAATAACCAATGGAAACCACATGGTAACTGGAAACAACAACCTCAGTGGGGACCCAATCAGCCTAATCAGTAGCTAGCTATTATGCCTCCACCTCAGCAACAAGCTATTATGCCTCCACCTCCTATAGCCAATAACAGTCCTTAGAAACCACAACTACCTGCACAACCCAATCCAAATCTAAATAACAAGCAACAAGCATATTCAGTGCAAGTGAATGATATCCACCTAAGATCAGGGACCACATTTCCTATACTAAGAGAACCCATAATAACTGATGTTTTTGATACTAAGGAAGCTTTTGACAATCAAAATACTACTGTCCCACCTGTTGCACCATCTATACCAGTTGAGAAAATCCCACCTTTTCTGCAGAGATTGGCCCAAACTTCAGTATCCCCTAAAGAGAATACTATTGCAAATGACCTAATTGACCAACTGAAGCAAATGACTATCCAAATACCATTATTAGACACCCTCAAGGAAATTCCAATCTATAATAAAGAAATCAAGGAAGTTTGTATCAAGCACCTTGGTAGGAAGAAGAAAGATCTTGATACTCTTTATGTTCTTGGACAACTTTCTGATCTCATGCTTAGTAAAGCCTTGTTGCCTAAATACTTTGATCCAGGAAGTCCAGTGGTTACCATTCACATTAATGGTATAAAAATACAGAATGTCTTGTTTGATTTAGGAGCCTCTATTAATGCTATGACTATAGATGTGTTGTTAAGGCTTAGTATCATTAGGTTGAGGGAAACACCCAGTATTCTCTAGTTAGTTGATAATTCAACTGTCAAACCAGATGGTATGGTAGAGGATATTGTTGTTACACTAGATTCCTTAGACTACCCATCAGATTTTATCATCCTATCTCCCAAAGCCACACTAGGAGGGTATTTATTAATCCTAGGAAGGGCTTGGTTAGCCACAGTAGATGCTTGCATTACGTGCCACTAAGGAAAAATAACCATATCTGATGGTATTAATACTAAGAAATTAACCATGTATTCTCCAGCCAAACCTCAAGCTGAACTTGACCAAGTTGTATGGCTGAATCTAGGAGATACACCCCTTGAAGCCAATTTAGTACAACAGCTTATGGTTATTGGTAAAATCCATTAATGGTCTCACAGGAGGAGGATGACATACTAGTAGAAATCCTTACAAACCAATATGGCTCTGAAGAACCCTCTTTTCATGAACCTAACTATTCTCTACAAACCATATTGCCCAAGAAGTCTTCATCCAAGTTTCTTGTAGCACCTGATTATCTCCATACTTTGTTACCCCATGAAATAAAGTCACCTTCTTTTGCAGAAGTTGTTATTTTGGATAAAGTTAAAAGAGTGTAGATTGCCTCAAGTAGGTAATTGAATGTCAATAAGAATCTCACTGAATCTTAGATGTCTAGCCTTGTCCAACTTTTGCAAAAGAGTCAGCAAGCTTTTTGCATGGGACTATACTGATATGAAGGGGATTGACCAAAGATTGTGTACTCATAAGATTTATATTAGTCCTAATTCTAGACCTATTAGGAAACCTCAAAGAAGAATAAACCCTACATTAAGAGATGTAGTAAAGGCTGAATTGCAAAAACTTCTCCAAGCTAGCTTCATATATCCCATTTCTGATAGTCAGTAGGTCTCCCCTCTTGTAATCATCCCCAAGAAAGGTGGAAAATGGCAAGTTTGTGTGGACTATAGGGAGCTTAATAAAGAAACCAAGAAGGATGACTTTCCATTGCCCTTTATTGACCAAGTACTTGACAACCTTGCTGGAAAAAAGTATTTTTCATTCTTGGATGGTTTAGTGGTTACAACCAGATCTGGAGATATCACCAGACGACCAGGATAAAACAACATTCACCTGTCCATGGCGAACATTTGCTTATTCTATCTTACCATTTGGGTTATGTAATGCACCTGCTACTTTCCAGAGGGTAGTGCTAAGCATTTTTTCTAACATTACTACTGACTGTGTTGAAATATACATGGATGATTTTACTGCATATGGAACTGCATTCGAAGAGGCTTATGCTAATTTGGAAAAAGTTCTTCAAAGATGTCAGGAATACAATATCTCACTTAATAGTGAGAAGTGTTACATGATGATGGAGGAGGGAGTTGTCTTAGGGCATTACCTCTCATCCTTTGGTATCCAAGTTGATCCTGCAAAGATTGCAGTAATCGTCACACTCCCAACCCTAGCAAAGTAGAAGGATGTCCAGAGTTTTCTTGGTCATGCCGGTTACTACATGAGATTTATCAAGAACTTCATCCAACTTTCCGCTCCATTATATAATCTATTGAAGAAAGAAGCAGAATTTGAATGGGCATTAGACTATGAGTCATCATTCCAGCAGTTGAAGTATGTATTGACAAAGACCCCTATTCTTAGAGCACCAGACTAGAAGTTTCCCTTTCATATCCACACAGATGCATCTAACTATGCAATTGGGGCAGTGCTGGGTCAAAAAGAAGGAATAGTTGAACACACCATTTATTACATCAGCAAAAATTTGCAAGGTGTAGAACTAAATTATATTATTACTAAGAAGGAACTTCTTGTTGTAATCTATGCATTAAATAAATTTAGACATTACAGAACCGGTTATGAAGTATTTGTTTATACTGATCACTCTGCGATCAAATACTTGATGAACAAACCAGCCATTTCTAGTAGGTTAGCCAGGCGGTTACCCCTCTTGCAGGAGTTTGATATAACTATCATTGATAAACCAGGAAAGGCTAATGTTGTGGCTGATTTTCTCTCTAGATTACAAGTTCCTGATGATCTTGCAGCAATTGATGATAGCTTCTCGAATGAGAACCTATTCTCTCTTGCAACTTAAAATCTATGGTATGCTGACATCGCAAACTACCTTGCTATAGGATGAGCACCACCTCATTTCTCACCCTGTGAACGATGGCTGTTAGCTGAGAAAAGTTTCAACTTTTCATGGATATCTAGATTTATGTTCTACACAGGTCCTGATCAAGTCACCCGCAGATGTTTCCACGAAGATCAGACCTATGACATCCTTCGTGCATGTCATGATGAGCCTTGTGGTGGCTATTTTTCCATAAAAGGAACATCATACAAGGTATTGAGAACCAATTATTATTGGCTTACATTACATAGAGATGCAGCTAAGCATACATGGTATTGTGACCAATGCCAAAGGATGGGACGTCCCATGAAGACTGATGAAATGCCCTTGTAGCCTCAGGTGGTGGTAACACTGTTTGAAAAGTGGGGCATCGACTTTGTTGGCCCCATTGACCCATCTTTACATGGTAAGTCTTATATCTTAGTGTGCACTGATTACACCACAAAATGGGTTGAAGCAAAAGCAATGAGGCATGCAAGGGACCATAAAGTAGGAGAGTTTCTATATGAATTTATTTTTACTAGGTTTGGATTGCCTAAATAAATTGTATTAGATCAAGGGGCATAGTTCACCTCTAACCTTATTGTTGCATTGATGAATGAGTACACGGTGAGGCATGGTAAATCTTCACCATACCATCCTCAGGTCAATGGACAGGCTGAGATCACAAACAAGGAGATTGAGGCCATTCTGATAAAAATAGTTTCCATTCACAAAAAGGATTAGGCTACTCAACTTTCTAAAACCTTCTGGGCTTACCGCACAACTTGGAAAACCACTACTAGATTTACTCCTTTTGAGTTGGTCTACAGGAAATCCGCATCAATGGCTATTGAGTTTCACCATAAGACTCTTAGGAAGACGTTGGAATTAGATATTAACTTAAACAAAGAATAAGAGGATAGGCTCATGCATCTCAATGGATTGGATGAACACAGGAAATCTACACGTCATAACATAAAACTGAGTCAAAAGCAGTGAAAGAAGTGGCACGACAGATTCATAAAAGATAAAAAGTTTTCCATTGGCAATTGGGCATTTCTCTATGATTCAAGATATCAGAATACTCGTAGAAAATTTCAAACCCATTGGTTAGGGCCCTATGAAATAGTCTCAGTATTTGATAATGGTGTCGTTCAACTCTCTACAACTGATCCTGTCAGATTCAAACTCCTTGTTAATGGGCATTGTCTAAAGATATATCACAAGCCTAAGAGTTGTTAGGACTTCCTATAGTAGTTCCAACAGAACTCAGATAGCACCCTTCCTGTAGCAGAAGCATCTGGGTCTTCCACCCAGATTTCTTCCAAGCAGTGATTTTATTCCAGCTTCCATAATAAACACTTCACTTACGTGATTTTCTTTCTTCATAATAACAATCTGCATCATTTCTCTCTCTTCCATGTGTCCGCACCACAACATCACTCCATCAGTGCATGTCACCTAGAATTACACTCTTCCTACAGCACCTCAGGTTAGTAACATATACTTTTGCACATAAATTAGTTTATTCATTTATTATTTTTAAATGAGTATACTTTTATTTTTCTATTCTTGCACACACCGGCCTTGTGGGACCCATGCCTTATACTTAGTTGGGGGGAGGGGTTATTTAATTCATGCTTGTTTTAATACTTCCAAATTGATTTTAGCAAGTGAAAAGGAAAAAAATTATTTCTTTCATATTTTTTCATGGTGACCACTGTCATGTGGGTGCTTAGCTATCCTTCAGTGGTTAAGTCATCATGATTTAAAAGTTGATTTGAAAGCAAATTAAAGAAAGGTTTAATTAAAAATGACAATTTTGTGACATGTTCAGGTGGTGAACCTTAACACTTGTGAATGTAATTATGAAAATCATCCAAAGTAATTCTTGCTTGCTTAGAATTAAAAGATATCCCATACTTCAGTTTTTCTCAGAAAGAAAAACAAAAACATCTTGCAACTGTAGGAAGGCCTCTATTTTTTCAATTTTTTGTAGCAATTGAGCATATCTTGTAGAGTTATTTTCTTTATCATTTGCAATGGGTGGAGACCTTCATAGGCACGAGCCAATGGATCATCAAGTGTTACTTGGGGACCCAACTGCCTGTGAGTTGTTTCAGAAATTGGGATGGCTGGATTACTGCTTAAGCCTTAATGGCTTTAATGACGAAATTTCTTTTCAAAATCTGAATACTTTGAACAATGGGTTTGCAGTAGTGAAACGTCTAAGGGTTGAATTTTCAGAAGATATCATGGTAGAGGTTACAAAGCTTCCATAGGAACAGGAAAAGTGGACAAAGGATATCGACTTGCACTCAGCTAGGGCACAATTTACCCTGCATAGTGACCCACATTTTGAGATTGATAAGAAGTGGGGTACTTCATGAACTTCATTACCTATGGAATTTTTGCAGCCAGCCACATTTATCATATCCTACTTCACCTGTGAGGGATGTTACAAGTACATGCATGGACTGCACTTCAAGATTCTGAGCGCCCTCTGCCATGAAAATAGGCCAGTAAAATTACCTAGTTTTCTTTTTAATATTGTGAAAAAATAGGCGTCTCTTGTTCAGTCAGGAAAATTGCAATCTATTTCCCATCATTTTTAATTAAGTTAATTGTAGAAAGGGAGTTAATTAAACAGTCAATTGGGACTTGGGAGGAATTCTTGGCTATGGAAGATTTAGCACCTAGGGTGGTTGGTCTGAGAGGCCAGGGTGTAGGTAGTAGGGTTAACATAGAAATGGGGTTTCGTAAAGTAATCCATAAAATAGAACCCATTCCTAAAGCATCCTCTTCAAGACCTACCCTATCTAGGAAAAGAGCCTTTAATAATAACACTCCTATTTCTGATAAAAAGGAAAGAAAAACTAGAGAAGCTACTACTGCTCCTAACACTTCACCATCTAAAGAAACTAAGTCTACTATTGTAAAGGGAAAGGGTAAAACCATAAATACAGAGGAAATGACTCCATAGCAACAACTAGTTGATAATGAAAATATGAATAAGATTCCTGAGGAACCCTTACCTTCTTCTAAGGAGGCAACATCAGAAGAACCTCCTGTAGCCATTATGGGGGAGGTGTCCTCCACCAAAAAGAAATGCAAGGAACCTATGAGTTATTTTCAAACCCCTGTGAGGAAGAGTGCTAGACTTTCTTCTAGTTTTAGTAAAGCAAGCAAAACCCCTAATTCAATTATAAATGTTAAATCCTCTGAATCTGCAGAAAAGTCCCATTTAGAGGTAATGGATTCAAATAGAGCAGATAGTGATACCCTAGCCCATGTTGTGGATGATGAAGCTACACTTGATCCACAATTTGAATACATCCTTGTGGACAGTGATAAGGATTCTTTATAAATAGAGGGATTTTGCAATAATTTTCGTCAAGATTCTGATGACAATTTCGAGAATCTTCCTCTTGATGAGTTTCCTGTAGTGAATGAGGACATTATAGAAGAAGTGTTTGAGTAGTTGAGCAAGGATGGATTGGTTACATTAGCCAAGGTAGCTAAATCATCCCAAGTGAATGATTCAATAAAAACCCTTGTCAATTGGAAAGGAAAAGCTTCTATTGATGAATCCTGCCAAGCAGATGACTCAGTAAAAACTTGTGACAAGGGGAAAAGGGGTACTTTCACTAATGAGGAGAAAGTAAAGATCCCTCAAGCTGCATCTAAGTGGATAAATGTTCTTCAGCAAGAACCCATGCCACCCTCAAATTTATCCACACCGTTAGTATTAGGATTGAGTTTGTACCGAAATATCACCTGGGAAAAGACACAATGGGAACTGGAGACAGAGAAATTAAAGAGGATAATTGAGGAGAAAGCTTGTCAACTTGAGTAGAAAACAAATTGGATTGTAGTATTGGAGAGGAGAATTGAGAAGATCACTGAATTGATTCCTTCAAAAATGGCATTTAGGTCACCTTCTCCAGTTTATGCATTGTTCCTTAAGGAACAATTTGTTAACTTTCAATTGAAAAGGATTGTTGAGGAATTAAATCCTTCTATTGCTACACCCCACAACTTCTATGATGCCTTCCAGTTAGCACCTATGCCCATCAAGAATCTGTTATGTGAATTATATCTACACAATCTAGCTGTGCCTGACAATAGAGAATGAAATTCACTTCTTTACATAGGAGATGTGCAGTTGAGAGTAGTTATGTCTTGGATTCAAAATGAGATCAGTAGAGAGCATCAGGCTCTCCCATATCAAAAAAGTGAATTAGACACACCCCTTATGATGAGGCCCAAATTTCAAAGCTCTAGGAAGAAATTCCTTGATTGGATCTCGATCATGATGAACCCTAGTGGGTCTCACAATGTTCTTCCAATTAGAGAATAGGGATATACAGATTGTGAACAACATTCTTCACAACATGATGAGGCTGTAATTATAGCTTTTAGGTAGTGGTGTATAAGGATGCCCCATGACTTAAAAATTAGGGATCCCCATTCTCCATAGAATTTAACTCTTGCTACTCGCCATGTTCCATGGTTTATAATGTTGGGCTGCACACATCTACATTATTGGATTCCCTTAAGGTTTCAACCTCCAATCTTCCTGCAGCCCTTGCTGGTAGTAAATGAGAACGTAGAAGAGCATGATATGGTAAAGAAAAGACAGAGGTGGGACAAACTTTAGAACAGCCATGGATACTTCAATTATGTTGTTGATGAACCAGGTGAGAAGACTGCCAATGACCTGAGGCTTAGGGCCAGGATCTAAAATTTCATGATTACTAGGGACTAGTAATAGTACAGTTAGGGGGAATGATGAGCCTCTCAAAATGCCATCTTTTCCATGTGTTTACTTTTCTTTTTCAACATTTTTTTTTCAAAGAAGAAACTTTAAACTTATGGTTTTTATATATTTTATATATGTAAGGACATAAGTAGGTAAAATGGATGGTAAAAACATAATGTATTTTTCTTGGAACTGATGGATAGAAGTTGCAAGATATAAGTGATTGCATATTGAATAGATAGTCCTTTTACCTATGCTATATTTATGGATAGCCTCCTTCCTGTAGCCGAATGTTGTGCAAGAATATTGAATGAAATCTCACACTTCTTTCTTAATATTAAATGATAAAATATATTTATTCGTCGGAAGTTATGTATGCTAACCATTTTGTAGGAGTCAAGTCTTGGAACATTAAAGAATTCCAGCATGGTGTTGAAAGGTTTAGCGATAGTCATTACCTTCAGAAGCGCCAACATAAAGAAAGGAATTAAGTAAGGTAGTTGAAGATGGGCATGTCACTGAAGTTTCACGGAAGAACAAGTCAGTTCAGTTCCTGAGTAGACACCGCATGCAGATCTAGAACCACTACATGCTATATTATGTAAAGAACTTGAAGACCTACTATTGTTGTTCGAGATTTATGTTATGAGCATGATATATCCATTAGTGATCCTCATTAATGGAGTGATCCTAGATTTAGGTAGTAGTGTAGTTCCTCCTTAAATAAGTGGAGTTCTATAGTTCCATAAAGAGAGTTAGTTGATAAAAATTTTGGAATAGAATTTGACATTGTAGCACTATTTATTTTCCAAGTACAGTTTCCTCCATGAATGAATAGAGTGCATAATTTGAGTTTTAGTCTCTTATCTTGATTGCATTTCTATTCACTCATCCAAGGGGGCCCACTTGGTGAGTGAATAATTTTATTAGATTAGAAGTTATTTCATTTCTCATTAAGAAGTAAGTAGAACTATGTTGTTCCTGCAGCCACTAGTAACCAAACTGGTGCACTGTTCCTACAACATAGGTGAGCAGAGTAACCCTTACTCACGATTAATGTTTTCTTAGCATAATTGCATTCAATTGAGATAATATAGATTCATGAAGCATAATGTATTTTGATTCCATAGGTTTAGCCATGAGAATCAAGGAGGTTTGAAGCATATACTTTGCAAACACCATTCCAAGTTTACGTCCCTGGTCGATAATTAAATGAGACTAAATAATCTACATAGCATCCATTTAGTGTGTCTAGTCCTGAAGTAGCAATCTAATGCTATGTGTTTCTAAGATGATTGTTTGGCCAAGCACTCTTAAGTATTCTTTAGAACATTAAAGAATAAGGTCTTAGATTTGGAAATATTAAGTTTCTAGCCTGACAATTTGCATTATTCTACCAAAATTTTCTGAATATTTCCAACTTCCCATATAGATCCCTTAGCGTATCGGAGGGAATCACTAGCAAATAGAGTATGAGTGACTTCCAACTGATAATTATGAAGTGAGATGCCAGTCAGAGACCCTTGGTATTTTTAAAAAGAGATTAACCTACTTATCCCTTCTGCCATAATAAGGAAGAGGAAAGGTGACAAAGAGTCCCCTTGCCTAATTCCTCATGAAGATGAAAAGAATCTGCATGGGGAGCCATTAATCAATACTATAAACTTGGCACCCTTAACGCATGCTAATATCCATTTGATCCACTTAGTGCTAAAGCCCATCTTATACATGACTTGGATTAGAAAACCCCATTTAACTCTATTATACGCTTTCATCATATCCAGTTTAAGTATCATGGCCTGGAGACCCTGCACCTTAATCGAGTGGAGAATCTCATGAGCTATCAGAGCTCCTTCCACTATATCCTTCCCTTGGATGAAGCCTCCTTGTTGGTCTGAAATAATCTTGGGGATAATTTTCCCAAGACGTACTAAGATGGACTTGGTGATAATCTTATAGATCGTGTTACACAAAGAAATAGGTCTGTAATCAGAAAATGAGCTAGGATGGGCACCCTTGGGAATTAGCATAATAAAAGTGTTTTTAAAGGACCTAAACATGGAGGAATGTCTCCTAGACTCCTCCACTACCTCCCAAATATCCAACTTCATGAATTCCCAACACTTTTGGAAGAACAAAGGAGTAAAAGCATCCGAGCCTAGGGCCTTGTCAGATTTCATGGAAAACACCAAGGACTTAACCTCCTCAAGGGTGAAAGGTTACATCAAGAAATTATTGCCTACCTTGGAGACCAAAGATGGGATGAAGTGCAAATCCGCCTGAGGATGGACCATGATCATCTAAGCTACTAAGGAGGTTTTGGAAAAACCAAACTGCTTCATCTTGAATATCCTTTTTAGAATTAAGAAAGTTATTGTTAGCATGTTTGATTTGAAAAATGGCCTTTCTTTGTCTGCTAATTTTAGAAGATGCATGAAAGAAGCTAGTATTTGTATCTCCATCTGATAGCCAAAGTTCTTTGGACCTCTACCTCCAATATAATTCTTCCCTATGTAATACTTCTTCCAACCTGACTTGTAAGCTTTTCTGGGAATCATAGACCTATTGAGTTAGCCCATGTTGTAATATGTGTGCATTCCATCCATCCAGCTGATTGTGGATATTATTCTTTTCTGAAAAAATATTCCCAAAACTATGTTAATTCCATTCCTTGATTTTGGCTTTCAAGAATGTCAATTTTTTAAATGGTTGGAACATTGTTATGTATGTGGAGCCTAATAAGACTCAGGTTCTTTTGGCGTGGTTTCCCCCCAGAACTATCTATAGGGTATTGGGAGCAGCACCCCCAAGCTCGAAGTCAAGGGGAAAAGGGTCAAAAATCAATTTTCTCTTAGTCAGAGTATTTTTTCCCTAATTAGGTTAACTCAAAAATACTTGTGAAAAGGGCTTAGGGTTCGAGATTCATTGTATGAGGGATTTTTGTAGCTTCCTGTGATAGTATTGAGTTGCAAGTTTGAGATTGCAATCACTGGATAATAATAAAAACATTGGACTCACTGTTGGTGGACGTAGCCTAGGGATTGGGTGAACCATGTTAAATTTATATGTTATTGTGTTCTCTTCTATGTTTTAATATTTGCATTTTTCTGCTTATTATTCTTACAAGTGGTATCAGAGCGAGGTTTTTTCATTTTTTCTTTCATCTATTCTCTAAAGCAGGTCTCACAAGTTAGTGGGAGAGTCTCTTGGTTAAGTGGGAGAAATGGTAGATGAGGGTAGGCTAAAGGTTGATATGTTTAATGGGATGAACTTCTAGTTATGGAAAATGAAAATGGAGGACTATCTCTATCAAAAGGATCTGTGGAAGCCATTAGAAGGAAAAACCAAGAAATAAGGAACTATGTCAGCAGAGGACTGGGAGGTTTTGGATAGGAAGGCTCTGGGATCTATTCGATTGTGACTTGCACCATCTGTAACATTTAACATATCAAAGGTAACAATGACCATAGAGCTGATGGAGACATTGGCTAAGTTATACGAGAAACCCTCATCTTCGAATAAGTTATTTCTTATGAAGTGTTTGTTTAATATGAAAATGGGTGAGGTAGGATCTATATCAAATCATTTAAATAAATTTAATACCATCACCAGTCAATTGTCATCCATAAAAATTGTATTCGATAAAGAGGTTAGAGCTCTCTTACTTTTATGTTCTTTGCCAGAAAGCTGGAATAGTTTATTTATGGTTGTAAGCAACTCTGTCTCTAGTTCAAATACTTTGAAATTTGATGAAGTTGTTGGTGTTATCCTAAGTGAGGAAATGTGACAGAAAAGCATAGATGAAACTTCAACCTCATCAGGTTCTGCTTTAAACATGGAGAAAAGAGGAAGAACAAATGAAAGAGGAAAAGGCCCTTCGCATGGCAAGTCCCAAGGGAAGTCAAATAAAGGACATTCTCAAACTAAAGGAAAGAAAGATTGCTGGTAATGTGGAAAGCCTGGTCACCTGAAGAAAGATTTTTGGTCTCATAAAAACAAACAAGGAGACAAAAATGAAGATAACAATACGGAAGCTAATGTTGCAAGTAATACTTTAAAAGATGCTTTGATATTATGTTTGGATAATGTTAATGATTCCTTGGTAATTGATTCTGGGCCTTCATTCCATGCTACACCCCATAGAAAATATTTTCAAGATTATATTCAAGGTAATTTTGGACATGTATATTTGGGTGATGATGAGCCCTGTCCTATTGTTGGGAAAGTGAAAATAAAGATCAAGTTTCCAAATGGAAATGATTGGGTACTACAGGAGGTAAGGCATGTCCCTAATTTAAGAAGAAATTTAATTTATGTAGGACAAATGGGTAGTGAAGGCTGCATAGTCATATTTATAGACAATGTCTGGAAGGTCACTAAAGGTTCATTAGAAGTAGCTAAAGGTTCAAAGATAGGCACATTATATCTGTGTACTGGTAACACTTATTCTACCCTAGTTGCTACTGATAATGTTAATGCAGGGAAAGCTACTATAGATGTTGCAGGAACAAATTCAAAAATGTGGCACCATAGGCTTGGCCACATGAGTGAGAAAGGGATGAAAATACTTCAATCTAAAAATATGTTTCTAGGAATGAAAAATATCGATTTAGAGTTCTGTGAAAACTGTGTTTATGGTAAACAGAAAAGAGTCAGATTTTTCAGAGATGGGAAAGAAAAGAAGAGTGAGAAGTTAGAGCTAGTGCATTCAGATGTTTGGGGACCATCTCATGTATCATCTATTGGTGGCTCTCATTATTATGTTATTTTTGTAGATGATTTAACTAGGAAAACATGGGTATATTTTCTGAAACAAAAATCTGATGTTTTTGAAACATTTAAGAAATGGAATGTTTTGGTTGAGAATGAGACAGGAAAGAAGTTGAAGTGTCTTAGATCCAATAATGGAGGTGAGTATTGTAGCATAGCCTTTCAATATTATTGTTCTATGAATGGAATTCAAAGGCAGAAGATTGTTCCAGGAACCCCACAAGAAAATGGTGTGTCAGAAAGAATGAATAAGACAATCATGGAATGTGCAAGGAGCATGAGATTGCATGCTGGACTGCCCCTTCATTTCTAGGTAGATGTTGTAAACACTACAGTATATTTGATAAATAGAGGACCTTCATCCCCTTTGGATGGTGGTATTTGAGAGGAAGCATGGACTGGTAAAAAGGTAAATTATTCATTTCTAAAAACTTTTGGTTGTGAAGCTTTTGTCCATGTTGATAAAGAAAATAGAACCAAGATTGATGCTAAATCTCAAAAATGTACCTTTATTGGATATGGAGTAGATGACTATGGTTATCGGTTATAGGATTTTGAAAATCTTAAGATAATTAGAAGTAGAGATTTTATATTCAATGAGAAGGTCATGTACAAAGAACAGTTGCAGGAAAAGAAGCATGAGCAAGTTAGACAAGAATATGTGGTGTTGGATGAGACTCCTGAAAAAGGAACACCACTAGTACATGATGCTCAGCAACAACAGGCTATCCCACAAACTCCTGTAAGTGTTAGACATTCTAAAAGGCCAAGTAGACCTCCTAAAAGGTTTTCTCCTTCTTTGTATTCCATTTTATTGACTTATTCTGGTGAACCATAAGAATATGAAGAAGCAATGCAGGTGGATGCCAAACAATAGTGGAAGCTGGGCATGAAAGAGGAGATGGACTCCTTGTTGAAAAATAAGACTTGGGACTTAGTCCCTTTACCTGAAGGAAAAAGAGC
>MU224803.1:254891-282114 GCA_018584345.1 Thuja plicata | reverse complement strand
GTAAAAATGACTTCAATTAGAACTGTACTAAGTCTTGTGGCTGCAGATGACTTGCATCTTGAACAATTAGATGTCAAAACAACTTTTCTCCATGGAGATTTGGAGGAGGAAATTTACATGCAGCAACCAGAGGGATATGAGGTAAAGGGTAAGGAGAATTTGGTGTGTAGGTTAAGGAAGAGTCTGTATGGCCTAAAGCAGGCATCCCGCCAATGGTATTTAAAATTTGATAGTTTCATGGCTGAACAAGGTTACCATAGATTTCATTCTAATTACAGTGTATATTTTAAGAGATTGGATAATGGGAGTTACAATATCCTGTTACTCTATGTTGATGACATGCTTGTTGCTAGGTCCAATATGCAACACATAAATGAACTTAAACAGAAATTGGCAAGGTCATTTGCTATGAAGGATTTGGGTGCTGCTAAGCAAATCCTTGGTATGAGGATTACATAGGACAGGAAAAATAGAACTTTGAATTTGTCCCAAAGTGAGTATATAAAGAAGGTGTTGAAAAGATTCAATATGTAGGATGCAAAAGCAGTCTGTACACCTTTGGCTAGTCATTTCAAATTGACTAAGGAAATGTGCCCAAAGGCACAGGAAGAGGTAGATAAAATGTCTAACATCTCATATTCATCAGCTATTGGCAGTCTGATGTATGCGATGGTATGCACATGGCCAAATATTGCTCATGCAGTGGGAGTTGTCAGTAGGTATATGAGAAATCTGGGTATGGAACATTTGAATGTTGTCAAATGGATTCTTCAATATTTGAGAGGTACTACTACAAAGATATTATATTTCATAGGATCCAGTTCTTCTCTAAAGAGATTTTTTGACTCTAATCTAACAGGAGATAGTGATCCAAGGAGGAGTACTACTGGGTATGTTTTCACTATAGGGGGTACTACAATCAATTGGATTTCTAGATTGCAAAAGGTTAATGCACTTTCAACCACTGAAGCTGAGTATGTAGTTGCTATGGAAGCTAGCAAGGAGATGATTTGGTTACAATGTTTTCTGGAGGAATTGGATTAGAAGCAGGAAGATCACCCATTGTACAGTGATAGCCAGAGTTCCATTCATCTTGCAAATAATTGTGCTTTGCACTAAAAAACAAAGCACATATAATTGCGATATCATTTCATTCAGTTAGTTTTGGATGATGGAGAGTTAAAGTTGGAGAAGATACATACATATGATAATCCAATAGATATGTTTACAAAGGTAGTGAAAAGGGAGAAGCTTAATTACTCTTCAACTTCAGTTGGTCTTCTAGACTGAACAGACCAAAATAACAACACAGTCCAGGGTGGTTTCTTTATTCATGTGGGAGCTACAGGTTTGGTTGATCAGTCTCCAAGTGGGAGGATATTGTTGTGGAGTCTGATCAATCTCAAAGTGGGAGATTGTTATGTATGTGGAGCCTAATCAGACTCAGGTTCTTTCGGTGCGGTTTCCCCCCAGACTTATCTACAGGGGATTGGGGGCAGCGTCCCCAAGCTCAGAGTCAAGGGGATTGAATAATATTGTAAAGGGTTGGCCATCAATTTTCTATTAGTCAGAGTACATTTTTCCCTAATAAGGTTAAATAAAAAATACTTGTGAAAAGGGCTTAGGGTTTGAGATTCATTGTATGTGGGATTTTTGTAGCTTCCTCTGACAGTATTGAGTTGTAGGTTTCAGATTGTAATCACTGGATAATAATAAAGACATTGGACTCACTATTGGTGGACATAGCCTAGGGATTGGGACATAGCCCAGGGATTGGGTGAACCACATTAAATTTCTATGTTATTGTGTTCTCTTCTGTGTGTTAATATTTTCATTTTTCTGCTTATTATTCTAACAAACATCTTATACCCTTTAACCAGTGGGAACTGAGACCACCATTGTTGGAGGGGTATGGGGACTTCAGAGTCTCTGAACCACATGCATTTGATCTTAAAGTATGACTTTAGTATAAATGTATTGTTACCCATCTCAACCTACAAAGACACTGCATAGTGGTCTGAACCAAATATAGTGAGGATATTAGATAGGGAACAACCATTTGCAAGAATCCATTGAGAATTAAGAAGAAATATATCCAGAGAAGAACCAGAAAACTAAAGAACCTTCCTCCTATTAGACGATGTTATCTTCCCTTGGGAAGGACAACAGTCATATAGAGCATTACCCTCCACAAAATTCCTAAAGTCCTGGGTAACTTTAAATGAGGGATCTACACCCCCAATTTTGTCCAAATCCCCCACTGTACCATTAAAATCCCCTCCTAGAATAATCTTAGGATCTCCAATGTGAGATATAGTAATCGACAAAGCATTGCATAGACGTTGCTTGACAGAAACTAAAACTGGACCATAAGCATTAATCAGGGAAAAGGAGAGTTCAAAGACTGAGACCTCAGCCAACAACTAGTTATCATTTGAGGCCCTCAAATCCACTTTACACTTATGAGGCTTCCATAATATAGCTAGCCCTCCTGAGGCACCAGAAGAGGGGATGTGTATGAATGTCCACCACTTCCATGCCCTAAATACAGACAAACCTTTATCATGAGATAACTTAGTCTCCTGCAAGAGAACAATATTTTCCCTGCTCATTAAGATTTGATTTTTGATAAGTTGAGCTTTGTTAGGGGTGTTAATTCCTCTAACATTCCGTGACACAATCCTCGTTGATAACTTGAGGAGGTAGTTTCTCTCCTACTCTAATTCATTTATTTGGAAATTGAAGTGACCACCTCTTCCTTTGACTTCCTTTGAAGAGTAGAGAATGTGAGTGTAGTTTGAACCCTAGCAGCAATCTCTGCCTCTATCTTCTCCCCTCTAGCTTGGCGTCCTCTTGATTTCTTTAAGGAAGATGCGTAAATTAAAATCTTAGAGGTAATTGCCTCCATTTGGAGGATACCACAATTTAGAGGTGAAATAATGGTACTGGAGTCCTGGATCAAATTGGTCCCATTTCCTAATCTACCTCCACTAATATGCTCCTCTATGAATTCCTTAGCCCCTCCACTAAGCATAACATCTACAACCATATTAAAATAAGCTTCTAAAAATTTCTTACTAGAGACATTTTCTTTTTGTGAGAATGGGCTATAGGAACCTGAACGAGGAAACTTGATGCCCAAGTGAACATTTGCACCTGTTATGTTTGGATCTAGCTCTTGAAGGAACCTATGTTGTAGATTCCTCCAAGGAAATGAAAGAGATAGAAATACCAATTCATCCTGACCCAGATCTGCATCTGTGGACCATTCTGGTTCATAATCAAGATCACGCCCCGCAATCTTAGATTTATGCCAATACCATGAATCAAAGTTTGAGACATTAATATCTGGAGATAGAATTTTAGGTGGCAAGACCAAAACAAGCCCACACAATGTCACAAGGGAGCCAAGACCCTAATGGTGTTCATGTAAAGTGACCAAGAGGGTGGCACCTAAAGGACTACAGTGTTAAATCATCGAGTCAGACATTCCTCCACCTCTCAGCCCCACCTCTAGGGGACATCAAACCCTAAATCTAGGTTCTTATCAACCTGTAGTACCTCCTCATTTGAGTGGCCACCTTGGGATAGTCAGGGAGAATTAGAAATTATGTTTTCCATCGGTGGCATGTATTTCTTCCAAGAGTCACGAAGAGGCCTAATTTTTTATGGGGAAATCAACATGACATGTGATTGCATTTTCTGGAAGGAAAAAGAAATTGGAGGAGGGAAATCATGGAAATCTGAGGGAGGAGCACTACAGTCTTAAGGAGATGAGCATGAATCTAGAAAAACTCTAATTTTATTACTACCACCTACAAGGTAGAGGCAACCCAGATGACCGAGAGTAGCCATCTTGAGTGTAATTCGAGATGAGTTATCTAAAATGATTGATTGTTGCAGAGGGCCAAACTTGGAATCAAGGAAGATAATCATCAGTCATTTGATTGTAACATCCCTTAGGAGGCATAGCCAATGGGGAGCTCAAAATCATCTAGAGAAAGCCAATCACGGTGTAGAAAAATACCTAGTTTGTTAGCCATTACCTCCAGAATTTCATGCTGCTAAAATTCTACAGGGAGTGTAGGAAAAGAAACACAGAAGGGGAAGAATCTAATCTGGCACCTCTGAGACTAGAAATTAGGAAACCAGATTTGGGTATAAATCCCCCAACCCTTCAAAAACCAACCATTACAGTGGTGAATCTTATCCCTGCTGGCCATGTTGTCCAAAATGGCTATAAAAACCCCCTAGCTAGCATTGATCATAAAATCTTCCTGTAACCCTACCTAATACTTTGAAGCCCATTCAGAGAATTCAAAATTAGATGAGGAATAGTTCTAGATATTACCTACTAATGCCCTAGTACTCAAATGTTGGACAACTGTTGAAACCATTGGCTCCGGAATGGAGATTTTGATACTATCCCGCCGCATATTACATTGGGTTCTTGTGTCAAGAGACGGCTCAGAACTTGACATCGGATTGAAGGGAGCTTCCTTTAGGTTAAGATCTGTGTGATTGCCAGTGGGATTCATATATTTTCCAATAGAAGATGAATTTGTGTTCAAATCTCCTAAACGCAAGGGAGATATAGAGCCACAAATATCAAACCTAACAGACTTATCCAGAATCCTCCTTTGCCTATTCTTTTTTGCATATCGCCCCTTGCCTTTTTGAAAATGCCAATGTGGGAATGTTTGAGGCATCCATTGACTCTAACCTTCCTTGACCCATGTTTTATCTTCCTATACGCCTGACTGGAAAACCCATTGTATCTAGTTTTGCATAGGCAGGTGAGGCTGAGATTCATCAACCCATTTTCCTGAATGAAAGACACACATCGGGGGATGAGAGGGTTTGGATGCCACCTTATTATGAGCCTTATCCCTCAGTTTTTTATTTGGGAAAACCTGGTCTACCTTATCATCCCATCGCTCACCTAAATAATTTATCCCACCCAACTTCTTCACCTAAATACTGTGCCATCCCAGAGCTGTTGTCTGCTCCAGGTCTTTGTACAAAACCTTTGTCACGAAATCTTCCTTTATAGAGCTTGTTATTTTTTTTACACGAGAGATTTTTACAAAAAAATTATAACTCAAGAAATAAATTATTATAAACCTTAATCATAATTATATTTTTAGAATTCAAATAACTAATGATAATTAAGATTAAAATTGTATTTTTTATTATATAAAATTAACTGCTTTTATTATATTATATTTAAACAAATAATTATTTATTGAAATTTTTAAAAAGTTATAGATTAAATATTAATTATAATTTTATTTATTTTTAACTCTATTATTATATATAATTCTAGTTCCGTTTCTAACTCTGAATAGTTTTTATTCTACCTTAATTTTAAAGTTTTATGTATTATAATATCTTAAAAAATTGACTAAAAAATTGTTTCAAGAGATCTATTAAATTATAAATAGTTAGGATTACGATTATAATTTAATTATTATTGAATCTTAAGATTATAAATAATTTTCTTAATTTTACCAACATTGTTGAATAATTATTTAGTTTTAAATGTGTAAATAAATGTAAATTGGAAAAAAATTAACAAAGCCAATAATATAATTAATTAAAATATTTATAATTCTCTTAATACATTTATAATAAATAACTTAAAATTATATTTTTAATGTGTTATAATAAAAAACAAATAATTATAAACATTAATTATAATTATAATATTATTAGAATTATGATAATTAATAATAATTAGGAATAAAATTATATTTCAATTATTATATAAAATTAATTATTTTATTTATAATATTCTTAGACAATAATTATTTTTTGAAAATTTAAAATAACTATAAACAAGAAAAAATATTAATTAATATTAGAGTTATAATTATAAGAAAGTATGGGACGATAGATTCAAATGATAGTTGTGTAATATTACACAAAAAAATCATGCTTTAGTTTTCCATTCAAGTAGATTAGACTTATTTAAGAGTTTAATATCCTAGTTTATAGGAACCAATCCCTAATTATATAAGTTTTCTAACAACTCAACTACCTATAATATCTTGTACAACTAAAAGTATATTATCTAATAGACCACATAACATCATTATATTCTAACAATAATAAAGAGTTTTGTGCCAACAACTTTCTAGCTAACTTAAATACCCATGTGAACACTAATTCCTAGCAGTCCCTCTTAGTGTGAACATGGGGTGAAAGTGTATAAGAATACTTGATCACCATAGACATTATAAATATAAGATAAGATTAGGGAAATATGCATCTACTCATGTCAAGTAATACTAGAGCTAACCTCACTACACTTAGAGTGCTTTCATTCAAGGATAGGGACACACACACACACACACACACACACATATCAATGGATCCAAGAATAGGGAGTAAGAAATCTATCCAAGGTCTTATATCATGTTTGGGTAGGGATAAACAAATCTATCCAACATGACTCATGAACAAGGACACATGCATCTACTCACAAAGATAATGATTGGGGACAAATACATCCAATCATAACAACCAAATTGTGTGAATGGCGTTAAAAACTTCCAATCATTTCACTACCTCCTGAATGGGGACAAACACATCCATTCACTAACAACCAAGACATTTGATTGGGGACATAAACATCCAATCATAAAAGTTTAAGAACAAAGCCCTCATTTTTGCATATGCAACCACCATTGTAGATCAATACCACTTTGATCACAAGTGACATAAGATGGCTACCACTGCCGTCTGGAAATCAAAATTGGGTTTAGTTATTTTGGCACAATTTTTTTTTTCACTAAAATAATTATGAAACCTCGTCACTACTAATTGACAATAGGTTGCTAAATTTCCTCCATCCTCTAGTCAGTTTTCTACTTAGTAGATTTGTCTTTTGAGGCCCTTTTCATCAATTGTGAGGACATAATATATATTTCCCCTCTTGATTTTAACTTATCATAATAAGTGTTGGATGCCATTAATAATGCACTCTAATTGACATAATTTTTCTAAAAAATCACTCATGAGGAGGACAACATCAAACCACACAAAATTTTACAAATATATATACATTTAAAAAAATTATTTTTAATAATCATATGCCCATAATCTACATGACTCAAATGTCAAATCCAATAAAAAATGAGATGACATGTACAAAGAATCATCGATGGTATACAAGAGCAGTCCTTTATTTAGCTCTTCTTTGCCCACTATTTTGACAAGTGCTTTCTTTCCTTCTTTGAATCACTCTATAAAATATTGTTAAAATCTATAATCACCATTCCGTAATTGAAACTTTTGTAATCTAATATGAGATTTTCTTAATGGCGAGTTCATGTCAAAGATTCCAAGATATAATTTTTATACATACTAGTCAGCAGGAGAATGACACAACATTTGGTGCTTATTGGACAAGATACCCTCACCGCTTCCAAATTAGACCCCTTAACATCGTAGAATTTGATGTAAAAATGAAACTTTGGCATAGAGAGTGTTCATTTGAGAACTCTAAAAATGAACATGCTAAGTTTCTTGTTTATGTCAGCATTGAACAGCCTTGTGGACACCAATTCCCTAGAGACGACTGGGTCCTCCATCCCTCCAAATGAAATTGTAATTGGTCCTTTTCTAGGTACACCTTCATAGCATGTAACTTCATAAACAACCATCACAAACAAACTATAACTCACATTTATATTGAGGAAATTGGATCCCTTAAAGGAATTAAAATGTAGTGGAAATACATACGCCCTCCCAGTACATTGAAATCCTCTAGATCTAAGAATCATCCTAATCTCATTATCACAGTAAAAATAAAACTCAAAGTTGTTACTTAAAGAAAGGATTATACACTAATTTTCTTTCTATAATATTTCTACCAAAGGAATAAGAAAGGAATCTCCTAAATTGGATATTTTTCTTCAACAAGAGTAAGCTACTCTTTATTTCTTTAAACTTGAAATTGTCTTAAGAAACGCCTTCCTAAACAACCTAAGATTTAAGAATCCCTAAATGTGAACATTGTTGACAAGAGGTGGCTGACTTAAGCCATCATTTTCCACTCCCATAGAAAAAATGCCAAAACCATCTTGTAGACAACCTTGTTCAACCATCACATCTATCAATGGAGGCAACAAAACATGTTTCTCCCTAATGCAAGCAGCACAGTGTGAGACACGATCCAACATGACAATAAAGTGCTAGATAAAAGTAATGAGACTAGAGCCCTGATCAAGCACAATGAGACCAAAGCTCTGATACCATATAAGAAATTATGGGATACTAGACGTCGTATAATATTACGCAAAAAATTCATGCTTCAATTTTTCATTCCAATACATTACACTTATATATGAGTTTAATCTCCTAGTTTACAGGAAGCACTACGTAACAAATCACCAACCTATAATCTCTAGTACAACAATAATATATATATTATCTAAGAGACTGCCTAAAAAAGATTATATTCTAACAATAATATAAAGTTGTTTATCGACAACTTTACTGCTAACTTAAATATCTATGTGAACACTAATTCCTAGCAATAATATAATTAATTGGCTCTAATATTAACTTCCAACCCAACCTTAATTTTGTTCCATAATTGTTTTCTAATTAATTTAACTTTTAAAATAATAAATAATAAGTTAGAGTAAATTTTATATATTTTACATGCTTAAAATTATATAGTTATAAAATTAAGCTATCTATACAATTCTAGTTGTAATTATAATTTGGAGCAATTTGTACTCTAGTTATTAATTTTAACACTCAGAATTATTGTATCTTAGATAAATGAATTAAACATATTTTTATTAAAATATTATATAAAATTAACCACATTATCATATAATGTACAGCTTCTATTTAATATGGATGTTTATTCAATTAATACAACTTCTACCCATGAGTTACAGCATTTCATTACCTTGTTATATGTTATTACTATACTCATATTGATTGGCTTTCTGTCAGTGATTATAATGGCACCATGTGAGGACCACAAGCTCTAACCTAATTTCTAGATTTTTTAATGCATATATATCAAATGGTAATCTGTAGCAGACCACCGTTTCCAGAAGGTCATGGATGACCAGAGCTATAATAGAAAATGGTTAACTAATTCGTCTTAAAATTGGAATGGATGACCAATAAAAGGATTGTGCAGTGTTAGCCGACACGGATTAGGTTGAAGGGAAATAAAAACTGTGTTTCAAATTTAGTGGACCGCAATAGTTGGAGATATGGAAGAAACAACTGTAATGTGAATAACCCCAGTCTCTACAGTTGTGGAGTAAACGAGAGAGTCGGGCAACGTCATGAATGACATAAACAAGTTCTTTAATTTGTGGTACTGTAATTTGAATATCTGTATGTATGGAAGTCTTTCACTGACTGATAATAGATAATTTGAATATCCCCTTGTTGTGATATTGCTATGTCTGTACAGTTGTGGAAAAAAGTTAATTGTATTGCAGTCAGCAGTCAGCAGTCAGCAGTCGAATGTAATATGAATATCCCCTGTCTGTGCAGTCAGCAGTCAGCGAGAGAGATGGAACAACATTATTTGTATGGCAGTCAAACAGGCGACACGCGTTGCCCGCCATTGTACGACTAATAATAATATGTTTGTGTTCCAGACTTAATGGAGACATCATTGAAAAAACAAGCAAGAGAATTTTTGTAAATAACATGGCAAGCAAAGAGTCGGCTTTGTATTAGCCGAGAGGAGAGGAGATAACATCTCTTCGCTATTGAAGAGACAAACCGACATGATTTTGTATTCAATATAGTTATTCAAATGATACCGCTTCGGGAACAAATTAGGCCCTGGTCCCGAGTCTCCCGACTACCAGTTTGGCGTTCCCTCAAATGGCTGCTGCTATGATTGAAATTTCATTATCCTCCTCAAAGTTCATATTTGTGTGTGTCTCTCTCCCTCTTATTCTTTTACATATTGTTGGAATGACACCCCAATGTTCTGTTCCGCCGCACAAACATGAAAATGTCTCCGTTGACGTTTCTAGATGCGAATTTCTCATGAACACAATAGCAAGACAGAGCAGCCCAAATACAAGTATAAATGCAACCCTCTTACTACAGAATCCTCACTTCTTCCAAACGTAGGATTTGAGTCTCAAGCCTAGCTTCCCTCTTTGCCTCACATCCAAGTCCTTTACGATAGATTTATTTGTAGGATGTCTGAAGCCATGCTTAGTGAAATGTTGAACTCAAAGGTCGCACTGATAGAGAGTCCTTTAAAGAACTCTTTGCTGTGATGACATACGAGGATCTGCAACCTGATATTGCACGAATCGCTAACGGGGACAAGTCTCCTATTTTTTCATCTCATCCAATCTCTGAATTTCTGACGAGGTGAGTGTTTACCCGCTGGGGTAACCTAGTTTACTGGTGCATAGATGTTGTACGGAAATACAAATACATAAGATAGATCAGAAAATATTAGAGTCTTTATTAATCATCCGTAACTTGAAAACATTTATAATAGTCCCTATCAGCCTATATCCGAAGAGAAAGTTTATTGCTTATATAAAACCCAAGGGGTGTGACCAACAGTCACCACCGATTCCCAACCGCCGTCCGGTAGTAACTAAGTACCGTCGGCTACACATAATACAACTAACACAACATAAAGTAAGTACTACGGCTAACATCATCCCCCCTAAAGAAAAGTTATCTACAGATGACAACAAAATATCTGAGACAGAACAAGATAGGAATGATGAACCACGTACAAGAACCAAAACATGTTGCTCAGTCTCAACCTCTACCAAGTGTTGCAAATCTGTTGTTCTAATGATACTGCCTCCAACCACTCTGTACTCAATAGCCATGTTGACTTCTTCACACCCAACTATTGGGTACACTAAGCCAAGTCTTACTCTACTGCCTCCAACCTGGTGGTCAGCTCCTCCCGAGCTCTCTGTGCCTCCACCACGGTAGCCTCATGTCCAGCCAAGACATACTCCTAAAAGTGTAGTACCCTTCTATCTCTTTCACCACCATTGGCGCGCGGACAATCAATGCCTGCAGCATCTCTGGGTATCATCTACTCAACTTGTGTGTTCACAACCTCCAAATCCAGCTCTGTCAGCACCTTCTGGCTTCCCCTCCAACGCTTAGCTTCAAACTTCATTCTCACCGAGTGGAACAAACCCAACGCCTACCCTGACAGCGCGGGTACCCCAAACTCTATGTTGTAGTGTGCCTCAAAAATAAAATGGGGGTCTGGGGGCAATGCCATTTTTGTGATTTTCATCTGATGCCTCACAAAAGTCCATGGTGCACACCATTTTCGTGATTTTCATCCGATGCCATACTCTTTCTGCCAACCCCTTACGGTGCCTATGCAAATGGCCAATAACTATATTTTATTCACTACCTGCTTATGTCCTTCCCTTTGGTGCCATTCACTATGCCCTATTCTTTATTTGTCGTCAAATTTTTTTATTTTTTATTTTTTGTTGTTGTTTTTTTTTTTTGGGGTAGTATGACCTCCTTGCATGATTTTGTTATGGCCATACAGACCAACTCTTCCTTTCTATGTTCCTATTCTATACGGTCATAAGACATGATCCTTCCACCTTTGTTTCCATACAAAAATTTGATTACCTAAACCGCATAGCCATATGATAAGTGTTCCTGTTATCATACTATGAATGCGTACTGTCTGTATGGTATCTACACCTACCACTGGACTACTCCATATAGTCCATGTCCCTTTAGCCTATTCTATCCGTACGGTCTACATGGCCTATGGAAGTGTTTTGGTGCCAACTCCATATGGTCGTACGACTTTTATAGCATATTCATGGTCTTTAGAGTCCTGTGGGCCCGTACAACAGTCTATCGTACGACCCTGTTTGTTTGGTTCAGTTTACACCGTACGACCTTTATAATATTTTTTTCCTGACTCGAGTGTGCCTATACCCGTATGATAGTCAATCATACGGTGCTATTTTTTTCCTTCCATTTTTTGCCTCCATACTGCCATGTGGCCCCGTATGGTATCAGACCGTACGGACACCTTTTTTTTTATAATATTTTTTTTATGAAACTATTATTTTCCTAATCTAATTATCTTCCAGGTGCCTCTCCGGTCGTCCCACTGGCCTCACTGGTTTCTCGGGTCCCCTTCCATCCCCTCGGGGCCTCTGTCCATCCTTTCGGGTGCTTTGTCCATCCCCTCCAGGTGAGGTTTCAATTTGGAACTGCTAATGGCCTCGTGTATCTCCTATCCGTCGAGAGTCCATAACTGGATGGCCTCGTCGTAGCCGACTTCCCAAACTTTGTCCTTGGGTCTATTTTTGATGGTGATCCAAAGGCTGGGAACCATAATTTCTATAGGGACCACGATCGCTGGTCCGTACATAAGAAGAAGGAGAATAATGAATTTGAAGGCTACGGCCACAGGGTTCCAACTCTCACCGACATGAACATCATCACTGAGGTTTTTCCCCTTTGATTTTACCTCCTGGTATTTGATGGATTTATCCTCTGTAAACTGGTGTGCAGGGGTGGCTTCCTCCTCCCTAATGCTTAGCATATTACAATATGGTGGAAAGAACTCATAATCTTCCATCTGCCAATGAAAGAGGCCATTCATTGAATCTCCATCATGCCCAGAACATTCTTCCAACTCCAAAACCCCTTCGTCATTGGGCTCCATTATTCTTTGCCCTTCGTCTCCTCCCACTTGCTCTCCTTTGAATTTTGAGTCTAAAGATGCTAACTCCTCGCTCACCATTTGTGTGCGGAGGTCAATCATGTGCTTCCTCCCAGCAGTCTCCATGGTGAGTGTGTTTCGCATCTAGTTGTGGTTCACCTTCGCTGAGGTGAGCCACCCTCATCCCAAAATAGCCTCGTATCACTTTTTCTTTAGTGGGATCACCACAAAGTTGAGTATGAAGGGTTGTGTCCCAATCATCATGCATTGAGCCGTGAGGGTTCTGATGGGTTTGATGTCATGCTAGTCTGCTCCCAACAAGTTTAAGGTTGGAGGCCACAGCGTGGGTTTTCCCAACTATTCCCATGTCTCCACATTTACTCTAGACCCACCATCTACAATGGTGTCTATGAGAGTGGTGCCAAGAATACCCATCTCGACGACTGTTGGGTACCTCCTATTGTTTACAGCAAGTATCATTGGGTCAATTACAGACCCTCTGGGGATGTCTGTACGTGTGGTGTTCGGCTGCGTGGCCAAGTTCCCCAACAGTGTCGATCCCAAGTGAGGCATGGTGTGAAGGAGGTCTTGGAGTTTCACCAGTACCTCCAAATGTAATAGTTATCTCAGAATGTTTTGTTCTGCCTCCCTCTAGCCCGAGCTGGTGGCCATCTCCCATGTTTCTTTTTGTGTCTTCATTGCCTTCTCTATTTCTTCCTTAGCCTCCCGTGCCTGTTATTTTTCTGTTCGAGGGTCTGGATATGTGGTTTTCTTTGCTTGCCCTCAACTGATGGTCAGTACCATATTCATACTTCCATCTAAGTCTAGCCAATTAATGCTAGATTTTGGGCAGTTGGAATCCTCATGGTTGCCAGGACCACACCAATGACATAGCTTCTGTGGGGTGTCACCCTTGTCACAGTCCTTTGCAAAGTGGCCCCATTGATTGCAAGCTCGGCACTAGATCACCGGGCGACCCTTGGAGTCATATTGTATTCAACTCCTTATGTTGTTGTTGTTGTTACTACACCTTCTACCACCATGTTGGTTGCCTCCGTACCCACCTGATGTAGATGGTTGCTCTTGGGTAAATAACACTTGTTGATTCCTCACTTTCATGTTGTATGGGCATTCCTTGGTGGAATGGCCCATGATCTAGAAAATATCACACAATGTATTTTTGGGACACGACCCCTTCGTATGGCCACTCTCCTTGTAGTCTATACACCACGTGTCATCTCCCCCCTTGTTGGTACCCCTTTCATGGTCTTGAACTCCTTCATTATTCTCTCCATGTCCTTTTGGAGTGCCATGACTTTTTTCTTTGACTCACCATCACTGCTACTATCATCGTCCGTAGTGTCATCTTCGTCGGAGGAAGACTTGCTTGTTTTCTTCTTGGAGGTCTTATGTTCACTCTCCAAGTCCAACGCCCGGTTATAGGCATCTCTGTATGAGGTGGGGGCACTATCTTCATTTTCCTTCGTAGGTTCGATTTTAGGCCCTCCACGAACCATCTTTTCTTCAAGCCATTCGCTGGCTGGCTCTCCATTTTTCTGACTAACTCCTTCAGTCAGTGGCTGTAGGCCCGCACAGTCTCCTTCTTGCCTTGTTTGGTACCATATATCTCAGAAAAAATTTCATTGTCATCCCTTAGGATTCAAAACTCCTTCCGGAATTCTTTCTTGAGTTCATTCTGAGTGGTCACAGTTGTTTTGTCCACATCAGAGTACCAGTCGATGGCTACCCCTCTGAGTGTAGTGAGAAACTATTTCACCATTTTTCTTGGTCAGTGACTCCATTCGTAGACCAAATTGTCTCACACATACGACAATGTCATACTGGATCTTCCTTTCCATCTCCGTGGAATTTTGGCAACTTCTCCTTATTGGTCACCATGTTTACTTTTCTAAACGCTAATTGTGTTTGCAGCACCGGTTGTGTTATAGGTTGGGATGGTACTGTCGGCGTCGGTACCCTAGAATTGTTTGGTACCGTACCACTTGATGTCCCCAAACTATTGGAACTGTCTAGGCTTGGTGGGCTACTATGATACCCATGCCCCTCAGTCACTACGATACTCACGGCGGCAGCAGTATCCTGAGCCTCCCTTCGTGCGACTTCCTCTTTTTCCTTCCTTCGGACTTCTCTTGCTTTTGTCCCTGGGGTTAAGTTTAAGGACCCGAACAAGCTTCTTGTTTCCTCTAGGCAGTCCTCGTCACTTCTCCCAACCTCCTGATCAGATACCTCCAGACCCTTGCCTTCACTTACTCCCTTCGATAGTCTTTTGGCACGTCTTCTGTATCTCTCCCTTCGTTCGACTTGTTGTTTTGTGAGTACAGCTATTCTATCGGCTTGTTCCTCCTCGAGTTCCTTCTTTCTATTTTTGTTCAATTTATTGGGCATGAATTCTTTGCTCACTTCTCCATAGGGCAATAATCAACACATCAATTTATTTTATTTTTCCTTCCTAAGTACATCTAGGCAGCGACGCCAAATGTTTACCCACTGGGGTAACCTAGTTTACTGGTGTATAGACATTGTACGGAAATACAAATACATAAGATAGATCAAAAAATATAAGAGTCTTTATTAATCATTCGTAACTTGAATACATTTACAATAGTCCCTATCAGCCTATATCCCAAGAGAAAGTACATTGCTTATATAAAACCCGAAGGGGTGTGACCAACCATCACCACCGATTCCCAACCACCGTCCAGTAGTAACTAAGTACCATCGGCTACACATAATACAACTAACACAACATAAAATAAGTACTACGGCTAACAGTGAGTAAAAATTTAATAGCATTATGCTATGTATGTCAATTCAATATTTCTAGTTGCAGTTTGATTCAAAATACAATTTCTAAGGTTTCATTTGTTATGACAGCTCTGGAACATCTACTGGAGAATGCAAGCTGATGCCCACAATTGAAGAGGAACTAGACCGAAGAACTCTTCTTTACATCCTTCTGATGCCCGTCATGAAAAAGTCTGTGTTCTCTTCCTCAATTCTTAATTATATTTAATGAGATAGATATATATCAGATTCCAAACAACGAGTAGAGTTTTAATGTTGGTAGGGCACGTGGCAGGTATATAAAGGGGTCGGACAAGGGAAAAGGTATATTCTTCCTCTTCATCAAATCTGAAACCAAGACTCCTGGCGGATTAGTAGCTCGGCCTATTCTAATGAGCTACTACAAGAGTCGGCACTTCAGATAAAATCCATTTGATCCATACAATGTGTACACCAGCCCCATGGAGGCCATCTTGTGCCTCGACTCCCACCAGATCATGTACGGTCAACTCCTTTGTGGCCTTTCCCAACAAAAAAAGGTTCTCAGAACAGGAGCCATCTTCACCTCGGGTTTGCTCAGAGCAATACATTTCCTCAAACAGCACTAACAGTCGCTTTTCCATGACATTCGAATCGAAAGCCCGAGTGAGGAAGATGTGACGGATCCTTCATTAAGAAAGGCCCTGATGAACATATCGACTCCCAATCCTGAGCTTGCATATCTCATTGAGCTCGAGTGCTCAAAGTCGTCATGGAAGGGAATAATCAAGCGGTTGTGGCCCAACACAAAGTACTTGTAAGTGATCGTGCCAAGTGCAATGGCTCAGTACATCCCCACTCTTGACTTCTACAGTGGAAATCTCCCTCAGTTGTGCATGATGTACACTTCCTCTGAGTGCTACTTTGGCCTTAATCTCCACCCACTCAGCAAACCGTGGGAAGTGTCATACACTATCATGCCCAACTTGGGCTACTTCGAATTCCTTCCCTTTCGCCGAAATGATCACAAACGAAATATTAACAATCAACCAGAGCTGGTGGAGCTCACGGACGTCAAACTCGGTGAGGAATATGAACTTGTAGTAACCACATACACAGGTAAATTAACACAAGAGCTATATAATGATTGTCTCAACATGTTCTATCCCAAAAAAGTGTTATGTAATCATTATCTAAATATTCTCTATATAAAAAACATGAAAACCATTATATAATGATTGATTAATGCAGTTATTTTTGTACATCTCAGTTATCAAGATATCTAATTTCCTTGTTGTGATGCAGGTCTGTATCGTTATAGAGTGGGAGATGTGCTTAGGGTTACTGGCTTCCACAACTCGGTGCTGCATTTTCATTTTGGGTGCCGGAAAAATGTTATGTTGAGCATCGACTCAGACAAAACCGATGAAGTGGAGCTGCAAAACGCAATGGACAAGGCAAAAACGTATCTAGAGAGTTACAGAGCTCAATTGATTGAGTACACGAGCTATGTAGATGTATCTACCATTTCAGGGCATTACGTTCTCTTTTAGGAGCTCAGTAGTGCAACTCTGTGGAAGTGCAACAGTCTTGTCCTAGTGTGGAAGAGAATTTAAATTCAGTGTACAGACAAGATAGAGAAGCTGACAAATCCATCACCTCCCTAGAGATAAAAATAGTAGAAAGTGGGACATTTGAGGAATTGATGGATTATGCGCTAAGCAGAGGGGCATCCATAAATCAATACAAGGCACCTCGATGCGTCAAGTTCGTTCCAGTAGTCGAATTCCTAAATTCCAAAGTCGTAGCCTCCTATTTCAGCTCCAAGTGTCCCAAATGGTCACCTGCACGCACCAACTGGGCTACTACTAAACCATTCTAAATGTTCATCGGTAGCCCATACTAAGTTAGGTTTTGTCTGTTTCCCATTTTCAATAATGCTTTGATCTCTAAGTTTATCCAATAAATTGAAGCAAATGTTAAATATGATGAAGAAGAATGCAGTAGTTTCAATCTATCTTGTAAGCAGACGTCAGACGGACAATCTTTTATTATTAATGGGGAACAAATATTGCCCGACTATTGAATAGCTTTACTTGAGAGATAACTTACCAAATAATAATTTCTAAATTTATCTTTGACCCTCTTTTTAAACCCATAGTGGAATTTATTTTACGATATATTCAAATTCAGAGAATCTTTTATATTACAGGTAAAATTGACATAATATTTCTGTTGGTTATGGTTTTTGGATCTTTAGTAGATTTCAACAAGTTTTTTGAGACGGGCAACAAGTTTTGATAAGTTCAAAGAAAATTTATCTAAATTAAAGAACTATTATTTTAGAGCATGAAAAAAAAAGAATCAAAATAACATATTATTTTTTCTTGGTAAAAAGGATTCACTTTGTATGATTGGTAGAGCAAAAAGAGTTACATAAATACTTCCACATAGTAATATCTATCAATAATTTTCAAAGAAAAAAAGTCTAAGGAGGCTTTTGGAGTGATCGTCCCCGCCAAGCCTCATAAAAAGATATAAAAATACCTATTACAATAAAAACAACACAAACACAAACAATTAGTCCAAATAATGATGGAAGATTGAAAGAAATCTTGAAGAATGTGTTGAAGAAAGAGATTCACAATCCATAATTCCAATTACAATCAACATTAGGAACTTTTTTAGCCAAGAAATCAACAACAGTATTTCAATCTCAAGGAACATGAATAAAAGAGATGGAATAAAAAAATTTCTCCAAGAAAATAATTTATCCCACACATAGTGCTAACCTCCAAGAAGATTAGGAAACTTTTCTAGTAGCTAAAAGCTAAACCAAATGTAAGGCTCCACCTCTCATATGACTAATACAAACCTAATGTTATGAATGTGTCTCTCAAATTTTCCAAAATGACATTGTTCACTGGAAATCATATGATAAATTTGAACAAAGAAACTTGTGAGTGACACAGTCCAATATGAGAGAAAGATTATGTTCATTGGATTATTTAAGTTTTTGGGGTATCTAGTTATGGCAAATTGGAGCTTAACTAGTTGAAAGAACTTTTATAAAACAAAAGATTATAGGCCAAGATTCTTTTCATTGCATAGAATCATTTGATTTCCATTTCCATCAAATTTCCTTATTTTTTAAATATTCTTACGTAAAATGGGGAGTTAAGGAAATCATATGGCTGTCCTCTTTGGAGGAAATAAATATGTAATAATTATAGATTTTATAAAACAAATTACATTGATTTAAACTGGAATAACCATAATGGCACTGTTGTCGTAAGTATGATAAATAATTATTAAAGTATGTAAATTGATGCATAGAATGCATACTTGCTTTATTTGCAAAGATTATATGTGGATTTTATGGATAGAAAAAAATAAAATAAAATAATTAAGGGAAAAAACTATGTTAGAGCTGTATATGAAGAAACGTATTTGACTCTCCAAATTAATTAGATTTTATTGTTTTCTCCTTAATCTATGTATCTTCTTCATCAATAATTTCTCAAAAAAAATGACCATTATTGTGCTTGCATATTTCGAGGGTAATTAAAATAACTGAAATAAAGAAACTTAGATGTATGTCCAAAAATGGAACAATTATGCACCTTCCTATTTATATGTGTTTAATTATCATTATCATTGCATTAAATATTTTCTAGACAATGCCCTCGCACAAGTTTCTTCAGAAGAAGTATATTCTCTTTTTGGCAAGGTGCATGGAGAAATATGTATTTACTAAACAAAAAAAGAAAAGAAAATTACGGTGCTCATATGTATTTATTTTTTTATATGAAAAAAAAAATCAAGCCTACATACTATAGGAATAAAGGTATGTATAGTGATAAATAAAACATCTTCCCCCAGCCTCAAGTTTTCTCCAATAGTCAAGCTCCTGAATTCCAAAGTTGCAACCTCCTATTTCAACCCCATGTGTCCCAAACAGATGCCAAATGAGCTACTACTAAACCATTTTAAATTTTCATTTTCAGCCCATATTAGGTAAGTTTTTTGTGTTTCCCATTTTGAATAATCCTTTGATCTCTAATTTTATCCAACAATTTAAAGCAAATCTTAAACATGATGAAATAGAATGCAGAAGTTTGAAACTGTCTTATATGCTGGCCTCAGACAATCTTTTATTATTTATGGCAAACAAGTATTGTGACTATTCATTAGCTTTACATGATAGATAACTTACCCAATAATGATCTCTAAATTTATCTTTGATCTTTTTAAACCCATTGTGGAGTTTATTTTACAACATAAACAAATTCAAAGAATATTTTATATTATAGGTAAAATTGACATGACCATTCTGGTGGTTATGTTTTTTGGATCTTCTGTAGATTTCAATAAATATTTTAAGATGGGGAACAAGTGTTGAACAGTTCAAAGAAAATTTATCAAAAATATTTTCCAATGGATTTTAAGGTGTTACACAATGAAGACAACAAATAGAAAGGAATCGAAATGAACTTGGCATGCCTGAAATGGATTAGAATAATTAAGTGATAGCTAAAGAGACTGCAAAAATTTCCATCTAGGGTTACACACCGGATGATGACCTTGGCCATGTCTTCTGAAAGCCCCATTCATACATTTCATGTCTTTATAGAATTTCCTTCCCTCAACTAGAGTATTAGAAATTTTGGAATTATCTCCTTAGTGATTTCAAGCTCTAGAAAAAACACCTTCAAAACCCCATCACTCAGTCTTTCAACATATTTCATAACTTTAGGGTAAAAACCATGTAGTTTATCCATATAACTAGAAATACAACCTGAAGAGAGCTCACTCCAAATAGTTTGATCATTTTTTTCATTTGTGGTAAACAATAAGCTCAATTATATTCTTATACCCCCCACATTCTTCTAATTCTACCTAGAAGAGAAAAACTAGTAGATCAAGACTAGATTCTAAAAACCAAGTTAAAAAGTAAGCCAAGCCAGAGACTTCATTATAAAATAAGACCAAATTAATAAGATTCTTCGCATGATAGATCTTATCATTTTCCAAAATACATTCAATTAACATTCCCCATTATCATTACATACAAACATTTTGATTTCCTCAGGAATCTTGTCATTAAATCCCCAACTCACCATATGTAGATAATTTACCCCCAAGTTAGCCAATCTATCCGCCACATGATTACCTTCTCTATAATCATGTGTAACTAAATGATCATCAAATGAATTTAGCATATGAACACAATCCAATTTCAAATATTTAATTGTCTAGATGAGGAAAGGAGCCTTTCCATTTAGGCAATTGATAATGTTAAGAGAGTCACTTTCTAACAAAACCTAGATATACCCTTTATCCACGACCATTTTAAAACCAATTTAGGTTGCATAGGAGCTATGAAAATGGTTTGTTTTATCCCTAACTTACACTTGAGGGTGTGTTGGATTAAATAAGGTTTAAGCTATTTGCATATTCTTAAGTTTACTTAGGCAACCTATTTTTAATATTTAATGTTTAGTTCATTTTTAGATTTTATATGAGATAGTTACCTCCATTCTCCCACTCTTTCCTCTTATATAAAGGTTTTTGTATATATTAATATATCAATTTTATATTAATTGAACCATCAGTCATTCTATATAGTTTTGCAAAATATTTATAGACCATTCTTTTGTGGTGGTTTGTATCCTAGTTCAATCCTTGAAGTATGCAGCTTTGTGATTGGTTCTTGTGTTTTGCTACACTAAAAAATCACCTTGTTCATGAAAAATACACATCTCATGATTCATATTATAAAGATGAGAACTAGCTAACCAAATCCTTTGGGGGGGGGGGGGGGGGGGGGGGGGTGGTATTTTGGCTCCATTAAAATTAGAAATGACATCTTTTTTAGAAAAAATATCAAAATATAACTATTAGGAATGTGTAAAAATTTACATAAAGATATCCAAATAGGAATAGAAGTAATAAAATGTTGAATAAGTTAAAACCAAAATGGTTTTAAAAAAAAAACTCCACAACCAAGAACCTATAGATTTGACTATGGTGAAGAAAAAAATAACATGACTGGTCTTTATCATTAGGAATCACCCTTTTTATTCTTGATTGTTTGGGAACCACTATCTATGGATCCTATGCATATATTTATTTTTACCCCTATTCAAGAAATTTCATCACTTATATATTCATGTTTGAAGGCATAACAAGCACTGGTACATTAAGTGGTCAAATATAGAATATCTAAACTCATAAATATAAATGATCGTATAGATATGTAAGTTGTAATAATTATAAATACTAAAAATTATATCCAAATCTCTTAAATCATACATACATAATACTGAATCCATAATTGATATGATTTATTAAATATTTAATTAAATTTTACTCTAAATTATAGTCATTTGAGTTATTTGATGGAATTTGTTTCTAAATAAGTGGTTTATAAGTTATCACTCTTCATCTTACATATGTTTTTTCTAGAGTCATTTATGAAAAGGAGCTATTATTAGTCTCATTTTTATACTCACAAGAGATTATATTATTCTCATGTTAATTCTTGTATAAGAAAATTACTAGCAGAAAAAAGGAAAAAACCAAACATTTAAAGGATGAAATTAAGATATAAATGGTAGAGAAAATGAAATGGTTTAATGAGTGATGACACATAATCATTAATAATAAGAAATATTGTTGATATTTTATAGAACTCTCAAAAATTGCATTCACATCATAATATTTGTGAATAATAAATATTCTAAAATACATAATTTTTTTTTTTGAATTAATGTTTATATTATATCAAGTGTGGAAGGGCCCCAACCTATCATAGACCCATAAATATACCATAAAATAAATAACCAAGGGCTTCCAGTGAAATCCCACCAAGTAAGAAGAAACAAAGAGTTTATAATTTGTACATAAAACAACATCGTAAGAATACCAATTAATAAAATTTAAAAAAATACTAGCTAATACAATGGGGGAGTTAAGAAATATAGCCTAAACTATCTAGCATATGATCTATCTTATCCTTTGTTGGCAGAAGAAATATTTTTCTTTATTCCTTTTCCATTGTCTTCCTACTTACTCATTGGTTATTTCTTTTTCTTCCTCTTTATCTTCCTACAAACCTTCACCTCCCTAATTATGGTTTTGTGCATCAAGTTCTTGTTGATCTTTAGTAGCTTCACAATTTTTTTCCCTAAGAATACGATCCAATCGCAATTAATCTAATAGCCAAGGAAATTTTTGGGATTTTACAAGTTAACTACCTAGTCACTCAAGCCTTCTAACTTAATAGCCAACAAATGCCAGTCTTGGGAAGAGTTGTCTTTGCTAGTGCTTCCATGAAAAGTGTGTTCCTCTTCTTACTAATCCTTTCAACCCTTTAGAATTTTAAGACTATCAAAATCATCACTAAAGTGGATCTCAACTAGAGGGTAGTGATAAAAAGATTCATTACAAACTAGGTTAAGGGTTTATCAATGGTTTCTTTGTTACTCTTTAGAGCTTTACCGTTAAAAGTGAAGTCTTCAAAATATTCACCATGATCTGTGTTAATAATGTTAAAAACTCCATCCATATATTTGAAACTAGAAAAAATCATTCGATATCATTGGTTCTGTGTATAAAATAAAAATAAGGCTTTTATTGTTTCACATTATTTTTTTTATGAATAATTTATCATATATTATTAAAGACAATGTTATGGATAGTTAATTCAACAAACTCAGACATTGAATAAAATATTTATACTTACAAATTAATTTTTATAATTTAACTTTTTCTTTGAGAATGGAGAATATTACAAAAATAAATTTGAAGGAATTATTCATTGGGTGTTTAGATGACTATCTCAAATATGAGGTATGCATGTCCCACCCAAGTTTTATATCCAAAACAATGCCTATATAAAGATATTAAAAAAAAAATCTTTGGGTGATAGGTTGAAGGATTTACATGATTTTTTTAGGAATCTACCTTGGAAACAATAATATTTGTCACATGGATTCAATGTTTTTCATTTCCCTTTCCAAAGATAGATACATTTCTCAAACATCTTAGTGACTAGCTCTATATGTTGAACACACTCTTTGTTTCTAAATCATTTTAATTTCATCTCTTGTATTCATATTCCTCAATAGTGAAATTATGTTGTTGAATATTTTGGCTAAATAAGCTTATAATTCTAACAATAGATGGAAATGTTATGAATTTAGGATCTCTATCTTTAGCCTATTCTTTGAAACTTCTTTCACACCTTCACCATGAATCAGGATGATGGTTTACTTTTGTGTTCAAGTTATCTTAATTTCATTTCTCTCATTCTCTTATGAGGTTTGCTGAGGGTGGCTTTAAAGAAAGTCTCCTTGGATTTTTATTCATCAAAATCTACTATGTGATTGTCTTTATGTAACTCTTTCAATTTTCATAATTAAGATAAATTAATCAATTAAAAACAAATATATGATTATCATTTTTTCCTAAGTCATCTAAAATAATATTTATTTATTTTCAATACATTTCCTTCTAAATGATCAAAATATATTTGATGCCTTCTATAAAAATTATTGGAATCTATTGAAGATCCTAAAACCATAACCAACAGACATTGGACATGTCAGTTTAATCAATTCTTTTAAATTAAATATATGGTAAAGGAAATTGTTTGACGAGTTTAAAAAGAGGATGAAAAATAAATTTCGACATCACTTTTTGCAAAGTCACATCTTGTGTAAACCAAATGACCATGGTAACAGTCATAATAGTTGTTGCCCTAAAATTATAAAATACCATTTGATGTTGTTGGTGTATTACCTTAAAATAGGTTAGTTTGTAGTTTAGGTTAATAAGTAAATAATTGGTTTCTTGTTAGTTATTCCTGTGAGTAGTTTATATAATTTGGAAAATAATGCTTTGAAAATACATTGCATAATAGTGTAATATCATATGTTTGAAATCTTGATTGAATAATTTGAATATCAATATTTTTATTTTGTGTTTGATCTATACGATCAGTCCAATGTCTGATCCTTCATTTGGTATTAAAGCATTTTTTCTCACACAATAATGAATGCAAAATGACTAGTATTCACTATTGATTGGTCATCTAGTGAAGAAAATGGATTATGTCACTAATAACATCTTCTAACCTATGATGGAAGGAGTAATGAGCATCTACACCATATTATAAATAAATTTTTGCACTATTTCATCCAAATAAATCTACCTCTGAACACACGGATGTTCAGAGAGTGTTATCAGGACGACAAACATAATATCTTGAGTGGTACTATGAGTTGAATTTATGTACAATATCAATTTTCTTTGATTGTATGTTATTTTATTTGGCTTCCAAGGCCTTATTCTTCTTCCTCACCTCTAAAATTTCATATATAACTATAGATCAAAGTGATCATAGATATATATTTATCACAATGTTTTATTTGGCATAGTAAGATTATTTGATCTCTAAGAGATAAGCCATAGCTTGTGTTGCCCAATTTTTCCACCCTTGCACACTTTGCCCTAAACCCTCAGAACCCCTGAAACCCTAAGTCTTTCATGCAAATGAATGAGGTAAAAGCCTTAAGCCTTGGCACGTTATGTTTCGCAGTTACTTTTTCCAATCACTAAGAGCATGTGCCTATTTTCCAAGTTGCTTGATCGCTTCAGCCTGGGTGAATATTCCTTTCTTTCTCCCGACTTCGCTTTTCCTTTGTGTCGCATAGTCTCTTAACACTTTGGAATATTCCCCTTGTGTCTTCTGACTTGGCTACCTCTCTTCAGTCGCATGATCGCCAGATCCATGTTAAGCCCTGTGAAAAGTGGGACCCTCTTGGCCAGTCAGGTGATCGCGTGACCCCCAGCGAATATTCCCTTTTATCTCTCGACTTTGCTTTTCACCTTGTCGCGTAGTCTCTTGAAGAAATAGAATATTCCATCTATGACTCAAGACTTAGTGATTTCCTTTCAGTCGGGTTGTCGCTTGATTTCATGTTATGAGATTTTAACATAATGGGACCCGCCTCAGTCGGGTGATCGCGTGAAGAATTGGCAAGTCAAAGAAATGTCTTCTAACATTGCGCCTACTTCATGTCGCATGATCGCTGGATCAGCTCAGTCAAACAGTTAGGCTCTTTCTTCAGTCGCGTGGTCTCGTGATTAAATGGTGGTTAAGAGATAACATTCCCGACCATGCGACTAACTGTTTGATGTTAGTAGAAATACTCAGTCGGGTTGTTACAAGAAAGGGGGCGATGACTCAGTTGTTCAGAAAGTGTTACATGGACAAAAGAAAAGATGACATCTATCACAGAGCTAATGGTTGTCGCCTAATCGCTTGATGAAGGAGGAGGATCACGCGATAACAAGACTAAGGTATGTTTACCCTCGGTCGTGAAGTCTCCTGATGATTTAGGGGCATAAGGAAATATAAAGCGATTAAAAGACAGCCGTTCGATGAAGGAATGATAGGATCCAACGGTGGTCGCGTAGTCTGGAGATCAAAGTGCCCTCCAGAGAAAGTACTCCTAACTTAGCGACAAAGGTCAGTCAGGATGTTGCTAGAAGAATTTAAGGGGACTCAGGCGCTGTTTGAAAAGTCAAAGGGCTCAGACATTGGATCCCCCAACTTGGCGACTAAGCTTTGTCACGTGGTCTCGAGACAGAGAGATAGCATCTGGCGATCAGGTGACAAGCCGTGACGGTTTAGGGTGGCAGTTAGGCGCATGGTCACGGGAAGAAAGGTGAGTTAAGGAAAATGCCTAGCGACTTCAATTTCACACAGTCGGGATGTCGCTGGATCTGGCTCGGGTTAAACAGAGGTAAAAAGACCATTGTCACCTAGTCTGGGGATTTAACTAGGGTTAATGTCTGATGCTCACGACAAGGAGACTAGCCATTGGTTGCTAGGTCGCAGGACTTTGAATTTGAATTTCTAGCGGCAAGATGACAAGGGAGAGCACTCAGCAGCCATGGTTTCTGTTTGCTCATGTTCCAGATTTGATCAGAAGGGTTTCTAGTCACAGGAAATCATACACAGAGCAGTTTCCTGACCTTTGAATAGATTTGCTTTGATGTCGGTGAACAGGACAAGATTCAACGTGTTGCAGAGCAGAACAGAGTTATGGCTGAGTTTCTAGAAGTGCCACAAGGAAGGAGAAGAGGTCCTGGGCAATGATAAGATGAACACTTGGCCATGCACTGTTCACAGACAAGAGAGACAGTTATTGCAAATAAAAATAGGTGAACAGGTGTGCATGACTATTCAGAGTGAACGTAAATGCTGCTAGCCGCCATCTACCAAATCTGATTTCCAGTTGCCAGATCGAGAAGGTTAGGAAAATATATGTGAATATCTATTTGACTCAGTCATTCTCCACCGTCTTTCTCTCTCTTTTCCTCTCTCCTGTGTTTTTAGGGTTAGGGTTTTCCATGATCATCCGAAGCTTGTTGCATCCTAAGGGATCCCAAGATGGTCATAGCCCTATATATAGCAGAAAAGTTGCAATGGCAAAGGTCGGTTCTTCTTCTTTTGTTCTTGCTGTTCTGTAACTTTTCTGAGTTCTTGACAGAGATAAAGAGATTTTGTAACCCAAGAGTTCCATTTTTATTCAGAAAAGGATGCTCTGTGACAAATTTTCTATCCTTAGTATATTTTGTGTCTAAGTCTGTAACTCATTGTGGAAGATAATATACAGAGCCTTATGTTTCTGGATCAATTTGTTGGATTGTGTCAACCTTGTCTCTTTTCTGCTTGTCTGT
>MU224803.1:225740-245254 GCA_018584345.1 Thuja plicata | reverse complement strand
GAACCTGGAGGTCTCATCTCAGTTAGCATAGGTCCCACAACCTGGAGATGATTCCCTTGTTATACTGGATTATCAAGACCAAGAGAGCTTGAGATCAGAGGCGCAAATTCAGTGTATAACAGCTTGAACATATGTTACTACATTAACTAGGATTTTTTTTGAAAATTCCAAACTAATAAGAAATTTGCATTTGTTGAAAGATTAATCTTCTGCTATATAAGATTGTGATTTATGAAGATTCAAGGAGAACAATGTCATTTCAACATCCATTCTGGGAGCCAATTCACTAGCCTATTTATCAGACAGAGATTTAATATTTATTGTAAAATTAGTTAGATAACTAGTTCTTTGACAAAAGGAAAAAGCTACAAAATATCTAGATTAATGCTGTAAATAATCCTCTTGAAAAACCTTCATCCATTTTAGCAATCTCAATGGTGTTGGCGTTTGAATTTGATTTCAGAGAAAGGTGTGTAGGCATCCTAAAAATTGGGGATAAATGTAGATGGGCATCCAAAAAGTAATTTAAACGGTTTTGATTTTATAAAAGTTTAGAAATCCCATGGGGTCATAAATAAAGGGATAGAGGTGGATTATGTATGTAAATGCCTTTTTCCAAGCATCTAATCCTAAATACTAATACGAGGGCTTAAAGAAAGAACTCAAGGTATGGATATGCCCCCACTACCCACATATCATGGCCCACCAGATGACCATAAGTGGTGTTATTTTTATCTTTCTAGTGATAATGGACTACATTATTTTCCCTTAGAAAGGAGATTACCTTTTTTCCATTAGACACATTCAGTAGATATTCATGAGAAGTAGGGCTTATAATTTCCCTTATGAGAAACGTTTGACTATCCTTATTCTTGAAAGTGAATTTGTTGTTACAAAATTTTTTTACTAGGAAGGTGTTTATTGGGGCTTATAGTTATATTTGGAAGGAAAAAAATTAATTTACATAAGGAAACTATCACTCTTGATGAGTTTGAATATTATAGTAGTTATATGATTCTTCTCTTAATGTTATTTACTATAAAACTAACAAATCTTTTAGAGATTTGAATGCTACAACTAGCTAGAAAATACTGAAAGATCAATAGGAGGATGGACGCAATAGAGGCAAGAGGTTTTCTATCATCTTGACCTATCTTCTGACTCGGGGATGGTTCAATGCATGAGAATTTCCCTATTTAGGTCCCTGAAAAAGTGGGATCTTTACATATTTGCATCCCTAAAGAATAGATGTGGCTTGGCATCATGATTTTCCCTTCAAGGAGAGAGGGATGGGGAAATATTTGGTTAATCTTTGTCAATAACTTTAGGAGGCATTAGACACACTCGAAGGAGATGTGGAATTTCAAAGGAAAGGTGTCTCATTTGCAGGCAAGTTGATGGTGATTTGTGCAGTAGAGGAGGGAGTTTTGACAACACTTGAGGAGATATGAAAATTTATAGGAAATGTGTCTCATTGTGCATGGGAGGTGGGAACACTCATGTTGGGAAGATATTTTTAGGTGCAACAGTTAGGAGATCCACTGATGTAGTCGGTTGGGTATTTCTTGAGTGAGTAAAGAGGATTGGTGAAGGTTCTTCATCAAAGTCTCTAGAATGGTTGGGTTCAAAATCCTTGCAATGTTTCACTCTTGTTAAAATTAATGTAATAAGGAGCGGGAGAATATTGGCATATTACATTAAAATAGGTTATTTTGGAGTTTATATTAATATATAAATCATTAGTTTCTTGTTAGTTATTTTTGTAGGTAGTTTTTATAAGGGAAAGAAAGACTTTTAAAATACATTGCATAAAATTGTATTATCATCCAATTGTAATCTCGATTGAATAATAATGTTTCTATTTTGTGTTTCATCTATAATCAATCCAATGTCTAATCCCTCATACATCGTCTAACATGACTATTTCAAACTACAACATTCCACTTCATCAATTTTTCCTAAGTCAATGATAAACATCACCCTTTCTGGCACAAAAGTGAAACTTCGGTGGCAAGTTATGGAAGTCGATAACCATGAGCATGTCAACCACTCTCTAATTATATAACCTTGCATCACAACAAGTAAAATACATATATTTATAATTGACACATACAAATAAATATATGCTAATCAATCATAATATAATGCTTTTTATGATTCTAATAAAGAGAATGTTTAGATAATGAATATATAATTGTTTTTTAATACATGAAATGTAGAGACTATCATTATACAATTCTTTTTATTATTATTTTAATATTTTACCTCCCTATGTGGTTGCCACAAGTTCATATTCCTTTCCCACTTTGAGGATAGTGAGCTTAAGAAGCTCTGGCTGATTATTAATATTTATATTGTCATTGTGTCGGTGAAGGGGAAGAAATTCAAAATATGCCATGTTGGGAATAATAGTGTACAACAATACCCATAGTGCACTAAGAAGGGGGAGATTAAGGCCAACACAACACTTGAAGTAAGTGTATATCATTCACAACTGAGGAGTCTATCACTAGAAATCAACAGTGGAGAATTATTGAGCCATGCCACCTCTCAAAATCACCTCCAAGTACTTTGTGTTGGGCTACATTTTGTTAATTATTCCCTCTCATAAATCCTTTGAAAACTCAAGCTCCATGAGCTCTCCAAGTTTAGGATTGAAATTCTACATGTTCATCTTAGCTTTTCTTAGTGAACAATCAATTAAATCTTCCTTTCTCATGACTTTGATTCAAATATCATGGCATAAGATATTATGAATCTAGTATTGATGAGCTCCCTCTTACTCAAATAGAAGGTTGTGACTCTAGAATTTAGGATCTTGACTATTGGAGTGAACTTGACATAGAGGGGTCCCTTATGTTGATTTATAAAATACCAGTTTGTACTAATTTTGTCTCCTAAGTTCTCAAGAATTTTTTAGCATCTCTACCTTGTTGGTACACTAAATTTAAATTCTCCTTCATAGTTAGACCAAAATGATACAACACTGCAACAAGCATTTCCATATGTATTGCACGATTAAGCTCCTAAAATAAAACATCATGCCCTAGAATGTTAGACATGTCTGCGTAGCTTGTGTACTCAATCACTTGAGCTACATAAATTTATAAGTTGTTTGTTTCCCTTTCAATCATGTTTTCAACTCTACTTAATTTTTATTAGAGACAATGCTCGAGATCACATTTTTTGGCACACAAAGTGAAAGTATGACTCGACCAGCTCTTTTTGATTATTGATATTTCCTTTTCCATTGCAATTTGAAGTATCCCATACTGGGTGTGATCATGTATGACGCTTCGCATAATATTTTGAGTTGGTGGAGATTAAGGCTGAACTAGTGATTGGAGGAAGTGTACATTATGCACAACTAGTTTAAGATTGAAATAAGTAAGATAATAGTTATCTAATTATAATTTAATTGTTATACAAAATTAATATTATAATTAATTTAGATATTAAACTAGTTATAAGTTAGAAAAAGGTTTTAATTGAAATTAGGTTTATAATATAATTCATTTAAATATTTATAATTTTACTACTTTTTTAATTTTAAAATAATAATTAATAGGTTAAAATTATATTTTAAATATGTTCTAATCAATATAGCTCAAGAAATAAATTATTATAAACCTTAATCTTAATAATATTTTTAGAATTCAAATAACTAATGATAATTAATAAATTAAAATTGTATTTTTTTATTATATAAAATCAACAATAAAATTATAGATAAAAAGTTATAGATAAAAAAATATTAATTATAATTTTATTTATTTTTAAATCTACAATTATAGAATTATGAAATTTACCATAATCTGTATATAATTCTAGTTCCATTTCTAATTTGGAATAGTTTATATTTTAACTTAATTTTAATTTTTTAAGTATTATAATATCTTTAAAAAATTGACTAAATCATTGTTTCATTAGATCTATTAAATTATTAAAGTGAGGATTACAATTATAATTTAATTATTATTGAAACTTAAGATTACAAGTAATTATCTTGATTTTACCAACATTGTTGAATAATTATTTAGTTTTAAATATGTAAATAATTTTAAATTCAAAAAAAAAATTAACAAAGCCTATAATATAATCGATTAAAATATTTATAATTATCTTAATACTATTTATAATAAATAAATTAAAATTATATTTTCAATGTGTTATAATAAAAAAAATTATAATTATTAATTATAATTATAATATTGATTAATAATAATTAGGAATATAATTATATTTTAATTATTATATAAAATTAATTATTTTAATTATAATATTCTTAGAAGACAAAAAACTTGAAAATTTAAAATAACTATAAACGAGAAAAAATATTACACAAAAAGTTCATTCTTAAATTTTTCATTCAAGTACATTAGACTTATATAGGAGTTTATTATCCTATTTTATAGGAACCAATCCCTAATTATATAAGTTTTCTAACAAAAAAACTACCTATAATATCTTGTACAACTAAAAGTATAAATACATATGTGAACAGTAATTCCTAGCACTCCCTCTTAGTGTAAAATGGGCTGAAAGTGTATAACAATACTTGATGACCATAGACATTAGAAATATAAGATAAGATTAGGGAAATATTCATCTACTCATGTCATGAAATAGTGGAACTAGCCTCACTACACTTAGAGTGCTTTCATCCAAGGATAGGGACACAAATATATCCATGGATCCAAGAATAGGGACTAACACATCTATCCAAGGTCTTATCATGTTTGGATAGGGACAAACAAATCCATCCAACATGAATAACGAACAAGGATGCATGCATCTACTCAAAAAAATAATGATTGGGGATAAATACATCCAATCATAACCACCAGTTTGTGTGAATGAGGAAAAACATTTCCAATCATTTCACTACTTCCTGATTGGGGACAAACACATCCATTCACTAACAACCAAGAAATGTGATTGGGAACATACACATCCAATCACAAAATTTCTAGAAACAAGCCCTTGTTGTTGCATATGCAACCACAATTGTAGATCATTGCCACTTTGATCACAAGTGACATAAGATGGCTACCACTGCCACTTGGAAATCGATCTTGGGTTTAGTCATTTTGGCACAAATTATTTTTTGACTAAAAATTTTTTGCAACATTTTCACTAGTGACTGACAAGAGGTTGCTAAATTTCCTTCAACCTCCTTTACCTGCATCCTCTACTCAGTTTTCTACTTAGTAAATTTTTCTTTTGAGGCTTATTTCATCAATTGTGAGGAGATAATATATCTTGCCCCTGCTTATTTGAAATTATTACAATGAGTGTTGGATTTCATACATCAAGCACTCTAATTGATGTTATTTTTATACAAAGATCACTCATGAGGAGCACAACATCAAACCACACAAATTCTATAAATATTTAAAGTTTGAACTAATATATACATAAAAAAATAGCATTTTTAATAATGATATGCCCATAGTCTACATGAATCAAATGTCAAAGCCAGTGAAAAAACTAGATGACACATACAATGAACAATTGATGGTATACATGAGTAATCCTTTGTTTAGCTCTTCTTTGCCCACTATTTTGGCAAGTGCTTTCTTTCCTTCTTTGAATCGCTCTATAAAATATTGTTAAGATCTCTAATCACCATTCCATAATTGAAACTTTGGTAATCTAATTTGAGATTGTTTTAATTGCAATTCCATGTCAAAGATTTCAAGATAGAATGTGTATACATACCAGTTTGCAGGAGAATGATACAATATTTGGTGCATATTGGATAAGATCCCCTCACCTCTTCCAAATTAGACCCCTTTACATCGTGGAATTTGATGTAAAAATGAGACTTTGGCATAGAGAGTGTGCATTTGAGAATTCTAAAAATGGTCATGCTATGTTTCTTTTTTATGTCATCATTGGACCCACTTGTGGACACCAATTCTCTAGAGGCGACTGGGTCTTCCGTCCCACCAAGTGAAATTGCAACTAATCCTTTTCTAGGTACACCTTCATAGCATGTGACTTCATAAACAACCATCACAAACAAACTATAACTTACATTTATATTCAGGCAATTGGATCCCTTAAAGTAATTAAAATGTAGAGGAAATACACACGCCCTCCTAGTACGTTGATATACTCCAGATCTACGAATCATCCTAGTCTGCTTATCAGAGTAAAAAGAAAACTTACACTTGTTACTTAAAGAAAGGATTATACACTAATTTTCTTGCTTTAATATTTCTACCAAAGGAATAAGAAAGGAATCTCCTATATTGGATGTTTTTCCTCAACAAGAGTAAGCTACCCTTTATTTCTTTAAACTTGAAATTATCTTAAGAAACGCCTTCCTAAACAACCTAAGATTTAAGATTCCCTAAATGTGAAAATCATCGACAAGAGGTGGCTGACTTAAGCCATCATTTTCCACTCCCATAGAAAAAATGCCAAAACCATCTTGTAGACAACCTTGTTCAACCATCACATCTATCAATGGAGGCAAAATAACATGTTTCTCCCTAATGCAAGTAGCATAGTGTGAGACACGATCCAACAAGACAATAAAGTGCTAGATAAAAGCAATGAGACCAGAGCCATGATCAAGCACAATGAGACCAGAGCTCTGATACCATATAAGAAAATATGGGATACTAGACGTTGTATAATATTATGCAAAAAATTCATGCTTAAATTTTTATTCTAGTACATTACACTTATATATGAGTTTAATCTCCTAGTTAATAGGAACCACTACGTAACAAATCACCCACCTATAATCTATAGTACAACTAATAATATATATATTATCTAAGAGACTGCCTGAAAAAGATTATATTCTAACAATAATATAAAGTTGTTTGTCAACAACTTTACTGCTAACGTAAATACCTATGTGAACAATAATTTCTAACAATAATATAATTAATTGACTCTAACATTAACTTCCAACCTAACCCTCATTTTGTTCCATAATTGTTTTCTAATTATTATAACTTTTAAAATAATAATTAATAAGTTAGACTAAATTTTTTATATTTTATAGGCTTAAAATTATATAATTAGCTAATCTATACAATTCTAGTTGTATTTATAATTTGGAGCAATTTGTACTATAGTTATTAATTTTAACTCTCAAAATTATAATATCTTCGATAAATGAATTAAACATATTTTTATTAAAATATTATATAAGATTAACAACATTATCATATAATGTACAGCTTCTATTTAATATGGATGTTTATTCAATTAATACAGCTTCTACCCATGAGTTACAAAATTTCATTACCTTGTTGGATGTTTTTAATATTCTCATATTGAATGGCTTTTTGTCACTGATTATAATGGCACCATGTGAGGACCACAAGCTCTAACCTGCGTCCTAGACTTTTTTAATTCATATATATCAAATGGTAATCTGTAGCAGACCACCGTTTCAAGAAGGTCAGGGATGACCAGAGCTATAATAGAAAACGGTTAACTAAGTCGTCTTAAAATTGGAATGAATGACCAATTCCATTCCAGGCATCGCAATAAACGGATTGTGCAGTGTTAGCCGACATGGATTAGGTTGAAGGAAAATAGAAACTGTGCTTCGAATTTAGTCGACCGCAATAGTTGGAGATATAGAAGAAACAACAGTAATGGGAATAACTTGTATGTACAGTTGTGGAGTAATCGAGAGAATCGGGCACGTCATGAATGACATAAACAAGTTCTTTAATGTGTGGTACTGTAATTTTAAAATATGTATGCATGGAAGTCTTTCACTGACTGATAATAGATAATTTGAATATCCCCTTCTTGTGATATTGCTATGTCTGTACAGTTGTGGAACAAAGTTAGTTGTATTGCAGTCAGCAGTCAGCAGTCAAATATGAATATCCCCTGTATGTACAGTTGTGGAGTAAGCGAGAGAGATAGAACAACGTTATTTGTATGGAAGTCAAACAGGCGACACGCGTGGCCCGCCATTGTACAACTTAATGGAGACATCGTTGAAAAAACAAGCAAGAGAATTTTTGTAAACAACATGGCAAGTAAAGAGCTGGCTGTGTATTAGCCGACAGGAGTGGAGATAACATCTCTTCGCTGTTGAAGAGACAAACCGACATGATTTTCTATTTAATATAGTTATTCAAACGATACGGCTTCTTCAATAACTTAGGCCCTGGTCCCGAGTCTCCCGACTACCAGTTTGGCGTTCCCTCAAATGGCTGCTGCGATGATTGCAATTTCATTATCCTCCTCAGAGTTCATATTTATGTGTGTCTCTCTCTCTCTCTTATTCTTTTATATATTGTTGGAATGACACCCCAATGTTCTGTTCCACCGCACAAACATGAAAATGTCTCCGTTGACGTTTCTAGATGCGAATTTGTCATTAACACCATAGCAAGACAGAGAAGCCCAAATACAAGTATAAATGATATTGCGCGAATCACTAACGGGGATAAGTCTCCTATTCTTTCATCTCATCCAATCTCCGAATTTCTGACGAGGTGAGTAAAAATTAACATTTTAATATTTCATCTAAAAGTCACAGTAACCAAACAGCGTTATGCTATGTGTGTCAATTCAATGTTTCTAGTTGCAATTTGATTCAAATTTCAATTTCTAAGATCCAATTTGTTATGACAGCTCTGGAACATCCGCTGGAGAACGCAAGATGATGACCACAATAGAAGAGGAATTAGACCGAAGAACTCTTCTTTATAGCCTTCTGATGCCCGTCATAGACAAGTCAGTGTTCTCTTCCTCAAATTTTAATTATATTTAATGAGATACATATATATCAGATTCCAAACCACGAGCAGAGTTTTAATGTTGGGATGGCGTGTGGCAGGTATATAAAGGGGCTGGACAAGAGAAAAGGTATGTTCTTCCTCTTCATTAAATCTGAAACCAAGACTTCTGGCGGATTAGTAGCTCGGCCTGTTCTAACGAGCTACTACAAGAGTCAGCACTTCAGAGAAAAGCCATTTGATCTATACAATGTGTACACCAGCCCCGTGGAGGCCATCTTGTGCCCCGATTCCCACCGGAGCATGTACGCTCAACTCCTCTGCGGCCTTGCCCAACACAAACAAGTTCTCAGACCAGGAGTCGTCTTCGCCTCGGGTTTGCTCAGAGCAATACGTTTCCTCGAACAGCACTGGCAGTCGCTTTGCCATGACATTCGAATCGGAAGCCCGAGCGAGGAAGACGTGACCGATCCTTCATTAAGAAAGGCCATGATGAACATATCGACTTTCAATCCTGAGCTTGCAGATCTCATGGAGCTCGAGTGCTATAAGGCGTCATGGAAGGGAATAATCAAGCGGCTGTGGCCCAACACAAAATACTTGGAAGGGATCGCGACAGGCGCCATGGCTCAGTACATCCCCACTCTTGATTTCTACAGTGGCAAACTCCCTCAGTTGTGCACGATGAACGCTTCCTCTGAGTGCTACTTCGGCCTTAATCTCCACCCGCTCAGCAAACCGTGGGAAGTGTCCTGCACTATCATGCCCAACACGGGCTACTTCGAACTCCTTCCCTTCCGCCGAAATGATCACAATGGAAATATTAACAATCAACCAGAGCTGGTGGAGCACACGGACGTTAAACTCGGTGAGGAATATGAACTTGTAGTAACCACATACGCAGGTAAATTAACAGAACTTCTATATAACGATTGTCTCAACATGTTCTATACCAAAAAAGCGTTATGTAATCATTATCTAAATATTCTATATATCAAAAACATGAAAATCGTTATATAATGATTGATTAATGCAGTTATTTTTGTACATCTCAGTTATCAAGATATCAAATTTCCATGTTGTGATGCAGGTTTGTATCATTATAGAGTGGGAGATTTTCTTTGGGTTACTTGCTTCCACAACTCGGCGTCGGATTTTCATTTTGTGTGCCGGAAAAATGTTTTGTTGAGCATCGACTCAGACAAAACCGATGAAGTGGAGCTGCAAAACGCAGTGGACACGGCAACAAAGCATCTAGAGAGTTACGAAGCTCGAGTGATTGAGTACACGAGCTATGCAGACGTATCTACCATTCCAGGACATTACGTTCTCTTTTGGGAGCTCAGCAGTACAACACATGTGGAAGTGCCTGCAGAGGTGTTGCAACAGTCTTGTCTTAGTGTGGAAGAGAATTTAAATTTGTGTACAGACAAGACAAAGCAGCAGACAAATCCATCGCCCCTCTAGAGATAAAAATAGTAGAAAGTTGGACATTTGAGGAATTGATGGATTATACGCTAAGCCGAGGGGCATCCATAAATCAATACAACGCACCTTGATGCGTCAAGTTCGCTCCAATAGTCGACCTCCTGAATTCCGAAGTCGTAGCCTCCTATTTCAGCCCCAAGTGTCCCAAATGGACACCTGCACGCACCAACTGGGCTACTACTAAACCATTCTAAATGTTCATCGCTAGCCCATATTAAGTCAGGTTTTTTGTGTTTCCCATATTCAATAATGCTTCGATCTCTAAGTTTATCCAATAAATTGAAGCAAATGTTAAATACGATGAAGAAGATGCAGTAGTTTCAATCTATCTTGTAAGTCGATGTCAGATAGACAGTATTTTATTATTAATGGGGAACAAATATTGCCCGACTATTGAATAGCTTTACTTGAGAGATAACTTACCAAATAATGATTTCTAAATTTATCTTTGACCCTCTTTTTAAACCCATAGTGGAATTTATTTTACGAGATATTCAAGTTCAGAGAATCTTTTATATTATAGGTAAAATTGACTTGATATTTCTGATGGTTATGGTTTTTGGATCTTTCATAGATTTCAACAAGTTTTGATAAGTTCAAAGAAAATTTATCAAAAATAAAGAACTGTTATTTTAGAGGATAAAAAGAAAAGAGTCAAAATAACATATTATTTTTTCTTGGTAAAAGCGATTCACTTTGTTTGATTGGTAGAGCAAAAAGAGTTACATAAAGACTTCCACATAGTAATATCTATCAATAATTTTCAAAGAATAAAAATCTAAGGAGGCTTTTGGAGAAACCATCCCTGACAAGCCTCATAACAAGGTATAAAAATACCTATTACAATAAAAACAACACAAACACAAATAATTAGCCCAAATAATAATGGAAGATTGAAAGAACTTTTGAAGAAAGAGATTCACAATCCATAATTCTAGTTACAATCAACATTAGAAACTTTTTTAGCCAAGAAATCAATAACACTATTTCAATCTCAAGGAACATGAATAAAAGAGATGGAATCAAAAAATTTCTCCAAGCAAAGAATTTATCCCACATATAGTGCTAACCTCCAAGAAGATTAAGAAACTTTTCTACCAGTTAAAAGTTAAACCAGTTGTAAGGCTCCACCTCTCATGTGACTAATACAAACCTAATATGATGAATGTGTCTCTCAACTTTTCCAAAATGAAATTGCTCGTTGGAAATCATATGATAAATTTGAACAAAGAAACTTGTGAGTGACACAGTCCAATATGAGAGAAAGCTTATGTTCATTGGATTATTTAAGTTTTCGGGGTATCTAGTTATGGCAAATTGAAGCTTAACTAGTTGAAAGAACTTATATAAAACCAAAGATTATAGACCAAGATTCCTTTCATTGCATAGAATCATTTGATTTTCATTTACGCCAAATTTCCTTATTTTTTAAATATTCTTATATAAAATGGGGAGTTAAGGAATTAATATGGTTGTCCTCTTTTGAGGAAATAAATATGTAACAGTTATAGATTTTTATAAAACAAATTACATTGATTTAAAGTGGAATAACCATAATGGCACTGTTGTCTTAATTATGATAAATAATTATTAAATTATGTAAATTGATGCATAGAATGCATACTTGCTTTATTTGCAAAGATTCTATGTGGATTTTGTGGACAGAAAAAAAGAAGATAAAATACTTAAGGGAAAAACTATGTTAGAGCTATATATGAAGAAGCGTATTTGACTCTCCAAATTAATTAGATGTTATTGTTTTCTCCTTAATCTATGTATCTTCTTCATCCATAATTTGTCAAAAAAACAAAATGACCATTATCGTGCCTGCATATTTTGGGGGTACTTAAAATAACTGAAATAAAGAAACTTAGATGTATGTCCAAAAAAGGAACAATTATGCACCTTCCTATTTATATATTTTTAATTATCATCATCATTGCATTAAATATTTTCTAGACAATACCCTCGCACAAGTTTTTTCAGAGGAAGTATATTCTCTTTTTTGCAAGGTGCATGGAGAAATATGTATTTACTAAACAAAAAAAGAAAAGAAAATTATGGTGCTCATATGTATTTATTTGTTTATATGAAAACATAATCAGGCCTACATACTATAGGAATAGATTTGTGGTTAATGAAACATGAAATACAATAAAAAATAAAGGTCTGTATAGTAATAAATAAAACATCTTCCCCCAGCCTCAAGTTTACTCCAATAGTCAAGCTCCTGAATTCCAAATTTGCAACCTCCTATTTCAACCCCATGTGTCCCAAATAGACACCAAATGAGCTAATACTAAACCAAATTTTCATTTTCAGCCCATACTAGGTAAGATTTTTGTGTTTCTCATTTGAATAATTCTTCAATCTCTAATTTTATCCAACAATTTGAAGCAAATCTTAAACATGATGAAATAGAAGGCAGTAGTTTGAAACTGTCTTATATGCAGGCCTCAAACAATCTTTTATTATTTATGGAAAATAAGTATTGTCACTATTCATTAGCTTTAAATGATAGATAACTTACCCACTAATGATCTCTAAATTTATCTTTGATCTTTTTAAACCCATTGTGGAATTTCTTTTACAACACAAACAAATTCAAAGAATCTTTTATATTTTAGGTAAAATTGACATGACATTTCTGGTGGTTATGGTTTTTGGATCTTCTGTATATTTCAACAAATATTTTGAGATGGGGAACAATTTTTGAATAGTTCAAAGAAAATTTATCAAAAATATTTTCCAAGGGATTTTAAGGTGTTACACAGTGAAAACAACAAATAGAAAGTAATCAAAATTAACTTGGTATGCCTGAAATGGTTTAGAATAATTAAGTGATAGCTAAAGAGACTTCAAAATTTTCTATCTATGCTTAGACACCAGATGATGACCTTGCCTACGTCTTCTGAAGGAGCTTTGACAGAGGATATATCATAAAACTCATCTATAGTTCTTTTTTCCTAATCCCTTTCCCTAGGTTAGAAGAAAATCCCCAAAGCCCCATTCATACATTTCATGTCTATAGAATTTCCCTCCTTCAACTAGAATATTTGAAACTTTTGAATTAACTCCTTAATGATTTCAAGCTCTAAAACAAACACCTTCAAAACCCCATCACTCAGTCTTTCAATAAATTTCATAACGTTAGGGTAAAAAGCATGTAGTTTATCCATATAATCGATAATACAACCTGCAGAGAGCTCACTCCAGATAGTATGGTCATTTTTTCATTTGTGGTAAACAATAAGCTCAAATCTATTCCTACACCCCCCACATTCTTCTAATTCTACCTAGAAGAGAAAAACTAGTAAATCAAATAACTAGATTCTAAAAACTAGGTTAAAAAGTAAGCCAAGCCAGAGACTTCATTATAAAAGAAGACCACATTAATAAGCTTCTTCGCATGATTGAGCTTATCATTTTTCAAAATGCATTCAATTTAACATTCCCTATAATCATTACATATAAACATTTTGATTTCCTCAGGAATCTTGTTATCAAATCCCCAACTCACCATATGTTGATAATTTACCCCCAATTTAGCATATGGACACAATCCAATTTCAAATATTTAATTGTCCAGATGAGGAAAGATGCCTTTCCATTTAGGCAATTGATAATGTTAAGAGAATCACTTTCTAACAAAACCTAGATATACCCTTTATCCACAACCATTTTAAAACCAATGTAGGTTGCATAGGAGTTAGGAAAATGGTTTGTCTTATTCCTAACTTATACTAAAGGGTGTGTTGGACTAAATAAGGTTTTAGCTATTTTCATATTCTTAACTTTACTTAGGCCACCTATATTTAATATTTAATGTTTAGTTCATTTTTAGATTTTACATGAGATAGTTACCTCCATTCTCCCACTCTTTCCTCTCATATCAAGGTTTTTGTACATATTAATATATCAATTTTATATTAATTGAGCCATCAGTCATTCTCTATATTTATGCAAAATATTTCTAGACCATTCTTTTGTGGAGGTTTGTATCCTAGTTCGATCCTTGAAGTATGCAGCTTTGTGATTGGTTCTTGTGTTTTACTACACTAAAAAATCACCTTGTTCATGAAAAATACACCTCTCATGAATCATATTATAAAGAAGAGAACTTGCTAACCAAATCCTTGGTGGTGGGGGGGGGGGTATTTTGGCTCCATTAAAATTAGAAATGACATCTTTTTTAGAAAAAAATATCAAAATATAACTATTAAGAATGTGTAAAAATTTACATAAAGATATACAAATAGGAATAGAAATAATAAAATGTCAAATAAGTTAAAACCAAAATGGTTTTAAAAAAAAACTCCACAACCAACAACCTATAGATTTGATTATTGTGAAGAAAAAAATAACATGAGTGGTCTTTATCATTAGGAATCATCCTTTTTATTCTTGATTGTTTGGGAACCACTATCTATAAATCCTATACATATATTTATTTTTACCCCTATTCAAGAAATTTCATCACTTATATATTCATGTTTGAAGGCATAACCAAGCACTAGTACATTAAGTGGTCAAATATAGAATAGCTAAACTCACAAATATAAATGATCAGATAGATATGTAAGTTGTAATAATTCTAAATACTAAAAATTTATATCTAAATCTCTTAAATCATACATACATAATAATGAATCAATAATTAATATGATTTATTAAATTTTACTCTAAATTATAGTCATCTTGAGTTATTCAACGCTATAACATTAATCTTATAATTTTAATAAGGATATTTTTTCGCTTGATTTGACTTTATTTATGAATCAACAATAGACTAGTTAAATTATTTATTCAATGATTTAGAAATTTTAACCTATGTTTCTTCTATTTTTGCAACTTATTTGATATTTTCTTAATTTTAGGAGGATTTAACAAGGGAAAAAATATTTACCTATACTACTAACATTAAGAAATTTTGAGTACATCTAAGGTATTCATTGAAAAAATATGTATACATAAGATGCACTCGCAAATATTCAATCTAACTAATTCTTAAATTATTTTCCTAAATCAAAACATATAGTCTCAATTAAGTTGTAGAAAAATTATTTCATATAATTTGTTTTTTATTTAAAAATGATTTCTATGCATCATGGTGAGGCTGAAAACAACAATGACATAATTTTTTTCATATTTGGGAAGCATCCAAGTAATGATAATATGTTTCACAAATAATAAAGCTAAAGAGAATGAAAAAAATGAAGAAAATACCAAGGGGTGAAACTTAATTGGTTGAAGCACTAAGTTCTCATTATGGAGACCCATGTTCAAATCCCAAAGGGAAGTTTAATATGGATTTCTAAGTAGTGAATCTCGGTCTTACAAATTTAGCTTCTAGAGTGGAATTTGTTTCTAAATAAGTGGATTATAAGTTATCACTCTTCATCTTACATGTGTTTTTTCTAGAGTCATTTATCAAAAGGAGCTAGTATTAGTCTCATTTTTATACTCACAAGAGGTTATATTGTTCTCATGTTAATTCTTGTATCAGAAAATTACTAGCAGAAAAAAAGGAAAAAATCAAACATTTAAAGCATGAAATTAAGATATAAATGGTAGAGAAAATGAATGGTTTAATGAGTGATGACACATAATCATTAATAATAAGAACTATTGTTTATATTTTATAAAACTCTCAAAAATTGCATTCACAGCATAATATTTGTGAATAAGATAAATAATTATTTTTTTGTTTGAATTAATGTTTATATTATATCAAGTGTAGAAGGGCCCAAACCTATCATACACCCATAAATATACCATAAAATAACTAACAAAGGGCTTCAAGTGAAATCCCACCAAGTAACAAGAAACAAAGAGTTTATAATTTGTACATAAAAAGACTGTTATACACTGAATTTGCGCCTCTGATCTCAAGCTCTCTTGGTCTTGATAATCCAGTATAACAAGGGAATCATCTCCAGGTTGTGGGACCTATGCTAACTGAGATGAGACCTCCACGTTCTAGGCTAGTTCCTCTTGGATAATCACCTTAATTTGCTTCTTAAATAGGAAAGTAAATCTTTTGAGGGAAAGGGATAGAAGGATTGCTTGAAAGGGAAATGACTGAAAGCAAACTACCTACTAGGTGATGCAACGAAATTGGCATGAAAACATAGCACACAGAAGATAAACCCCTGGGTCAAATAACTCTGAATTGTAAGTAGGACACAAGTCCCCTGTATAGGCATGCATAAATATTTCATAACCAGGTCATGAGTAAACCAGTTAAAAGGAAAGACTTCTTCACAGTTAACAGCTTTAAACAGTAAACACTAGTTATAACCTGCAAGCAGACATACTCTTCTACAAGTAGATGCTATGAAAGGACTGATTAAGAGGAATAAAGTCATCCACAGTTAATCCATCAACAATCAAGACACATACAGACAAGCAGAAAAGAGACAAGGTTGACACAATCCAACAAATTGATCCAAGAATTGAAACTTTGCATGTTACTTCTCACAGTGAGTTATAGACTCATACAAAAAATACACCAAGGACAAAGAAATGTCACAGAGCATGCCTTCTGCATAAAAATGAACTCCTGGGTTACAAAATCTCTTATCTCTGTCAAGAACTCAGAAAATTTACATAACAGCAAGAACAAAAGAAGAAGAACCGACCCTTGCAATTGCAACCTTTCTGCTATATATAGGGCTCAGACCATCTTGGGATCCCTTAGGATGCAACAAGCTTTGGATGATCATGGAAAACCCTAACCCTAAAATCACAGGAGAGAGAAAAGAGAGAGAAGAGACGATGGAGAATGACCGAGTCAAATAAATATTCACAGATATTTTCTTGCTCCTCTCGATCTGGCAATTGGAAATAAGATTTGGTAGACGGTGGATAGTAGCATTTACGTTCACTCTGAAAGTCATGTACACCTGTTCACCTATTTTTCTCTGCAATAACTTTCTCTCTTGTCTATGAACAGTGCATAGCCAAGTGCTCATCTTATTATCGCCCAGGACTTCTTCCCCTTCCTTGTGGCACTTCTAGAAACTCAGTCATAACTATGTTCTGCTCTGCAACACGTTGAAACTCGTCCTGTTCACCGACATTGAAATAAATCTACTCAAATATCGGCAGAATGCTCTGTGCATGGCCCCTCTGCAACTAGAAACCCTTCTGATCAAATCTAGAACACGAGCACAGAGAAACCATGGCTGCCGAGCGTTCTCCCCTGTCATCTTGCTGCCAGAACTTCAAATTCAAAATCAGGCGACCACGCGACAACGGCTAGTCTCTAAGTCGCAGAACTCAGTCATTAATCATGGTTATATATCATGACCCAGCGACACTGTGCTTTTCTTAACCCCTGGCCAACCTGAGTTACTTCTGGCGACATCTCGACTACCTTTTTAATACTTCATTGTTATCGCCAAGTCGCCAGATGCTCATGCCTCTTTTCAAGATAACACGACAGCCTTCAGTCGCTGAGTCGGGTGATCCTGTGTCTATACCTTTAACTTGAAGCACGTGCCCTTTTTTGTTTACGGTGACCTCGCGACATACTTTAATCGCTTAGTCGGAAGGACCTTTTCCCCAGGGCACTTTTATCACCAGACTTCGCGACCACCGTTAGATCACTTTACTTCTTCATCCAACGGCTGTCTTTTAATTGCTTTATATTTCCTTATGCCCTTAAATCATCAGGAGACTTCGCGACTGAGGGAAAACATACCTTAGTCTTGTTATCGCGTGATCCTCTTCCTTCATCAAGTGATCAGGCGACAACCATTAGCTCTGTGACAGGTGTCATCTATTCTTTCGTCCACTTTATGCATACTTGAACTCTGACTCACCGCCCCTGATCTGGCAACATCCCGACTGAGGGAAATCTCTTAGCATGAAATCGTTAGTCGCTGATTCGGGACTGTTTATCCATTAACCGCCAAATATCACGAGACCACGCGACCGAAGAGAAGCCTTAACTGTTTGACCGAGCTCATCAAGCGACCATGTGACATGAAGTAAGTGCAAGGTCGGGAGACATTTCTTTGACTTACCAATTCTTCTCGCGATCACCTGACTGAAGGTGGGTCCCGTTCATTTCAAAGCTTATAACATGGAATTCAAGAGACAACCTGACTAAAGAGAGATCACCAAGTCTCGAGACATAGATGGAATATTTTGTTTCCTCAAGAGACTACATGACAAAGTGAAAAGCGAAGTCGGGAGATAAAAGAGAATATTCACTGACGCTCTTGCGATTACCCGACTGACCGAGAGGGTCCCACTTTTCACAAAGGCTTAACGTGGATCTGGCGATCATGCGACTAAAGAGAGGAGCTAAGTCGGAAGACACAAGGGGAATATTCCAAAGTATTATCAGACTATGCGACACAAGGAAGACGTATAGAGCAAAGTCGGGAAAGAAAAGAGAATATTTGCCCAGGCTGAAGCGATCCCGCGATTGGAAAATAGGCACATGCTCTTAGTGATTGGAAAAAGTAACTGCAAAACATAACGTGCCAAGGCTCTAGGGTTTTTACCTTGTTCAAACATGAAAGACTTAGGGTTTAAGGGTTTTAAATAGAGCCAAGACCTGGGAACCATGACAGAGAAATGCCAGACAGGGCAGATTAGGCCAATTTGCACAAAAATGGAAAATTTGGGTAACATTTTGGCGATTTTTGCGAGATTCTTGCCTGCTAAGCATACGACCAGTTGCCTTGACAAATCCATTGGGCATGGAGTCACAACCTTGAGCAAAAACTTTGACAGCAACAAAACTTGTGCGCGTGCACTTCTTGAAAAGCGAGGAAACTATGCTAGAAAGAAGGGAAAAAATTTACCAGAGGACAAAGACTTACAGAGAGGGACAAACCTCAAAGCAAGGCTTCAAGTGGAAACCATTTACTGAAATTGGCAGAGCCTCTCCATCCAGAGTTGAAATTTGGAAAGCATTAGATCCTCTGCATTCTGTTATGACAAATGGTCCACCCCAGAAAGAATCAAACTTTGTATGCCTGCCAGGTCTGGACCTAAACTCATCCCACTTAAGGACTACATCTCCAAATTTGAAGTTCCTTCCCCTGGCTCTTCGGTCAAAGCTCCTCTTAGTCTGATCTTGATGGAACTCCATATCTTTCATAGACTTTCTTCTGATTTCTTCCAGTTCCATCAACTGGGCATACCTAATCTGTAATGGATCCTCTTCGTTGAACAGGGCATACTGAGTGGCTAGGTCCAGTGCTGGTAACTCTGTGGAAATGGAAAGCTTAGCCTCTCTGCCATATACTAGCACATATGGAGAATTACCAATGATCTTCTTTG
>MU224803.1:177290-215251 GCA_018584345.1 Thuja plicata | reverse complement strand
CTCCACCAAATGTTTCTCATGACATTTAATCTGACAAGCTAATGCCTCCTGCTTATGAAGATAAGCCTGATATGACCATTCTTCTAGCTGTAGACTCAAATTTTGGTGAAACTTAGATTCTTGCTGCAGCTTTTGTGCTTCTAACTCTTTTGGATGAGACTCTTCATTGGCTATCAGCACTTTTTTAAAATCATCCTCTTTTGCAGCTGCAGTAGTAGTAACCTTTATCAATTTTTCTTCACCAACCTTCTTTAGTGTTGCAAGATTGCTTGCAAGGGCTGCCTGACTTTGTCGTTGCCCTATAATAACCTGTTCATACTGCTTCCATCTAACATCAAACTATTCCTTTGCTTGTGTTCGCATATGCCACTTCTGTGTCTCTAACACCCCCTCATAGTATTTTCTATGTTCTTCCATCTCTTTATGATGTCCCTCCTGAATAGCCGACATCTCTTGTTGTTGATTATGAGCTTGGAAAAGAAGCTCCTGTTGCGGCATAACAAACATGTGTTGCTCATCCATACCATGCATCTCCTCCTAAGGTAGCTGGTATGCATATTGATTCTGCCAAGACACTTCAGCAGGGGTGGGTGGGTGGTAAGCATCAGATGAACTTTGTCCTTTAAATTCTGACATGGAACCAGTAGTACCATTATTTTGGGGTGGCTGAAATTCAAAGAATGGGGGGAGACTTTTATGAAATGGAGGATGGTAATCCATTTTAGGTACTGAATCTACTTAAAACCAGTAGATATGAACTCGGAATCACCAGATATGCAAAACAATGACCTCTTAAAACTCTGCAACTTGCTAGAGGCATATCAGTACCAGCAAGAACTATGAAACTTACGACCTCTGGTCCCACCGGGCGTGCCAGAAATGTTATACACTGAATTTGCGCCTCTGATCTCAAGCTCTCTTGGTCTTGATAATCCACTATAACAAGGGAATCATCTCCAGGTTGTGGGACCTATGCTAACTAAGATGAGACCTCCAAGTTCTAGGTTGGTTCCTCTTGGATAATCACCTTAATTTGCTTCTTAAACAGGAAAGTAAAACTTTTCAGGGAAAGGGATAGAAGGATTGCATTGAAAGGGAAATGACTGAAAGCAAACTACCTACTAGGTGATGCACCAAAAATGGCATGAAAACATAACACACACAGGATAAATCCCTGGGTCAACTAACTCTGAATTGTAAGTAAAACACAAGTCGCCTGTATAGGCATGCATAAATATTTCATAACTAGGTCATGAGTAAACAGTTAAAAGGAAAGACTTCTTCACAGTTAACAATTTAAACAGTAAAACACTAGTTACAACCTGCAAGCAGACATACTCTTCTGCAAGAAGACGCTGTGAAAGGACTGATTAAGAGGAATGAAATTATCCATAGTTAATCCATCAACAATCAAGACACATACAGACAAGCAGAAAAGAGACAAGGTTGACACAATCCAACAAATCGATCCAAAAACATAAGGCTCTGTATATTATCTTCCACAATGAGTTACAGATTTAGACACAAAATATACCAAGGACAAAAATGTCACAAAGCATGCTTTTCTGAATAAATGGAACCCCCCACAAGATGAGTCCTCAACTCATACTTATACAACTTTAAAGATAACTACAACTTTTTGCAATAACCTCCTGATCAGATCTTTTTCTTGTCTAGCCACCGCTTAGCCCCTGAAAGTCATCTCTTCAAAATATCAACATAAATGCCCCTCTGCAGAAGCGGTCATGTCTCTCTAGAAGAGTCGCGAAAGTCTTTGAAATACAATAACTGTTCTGCACATTTGAGTGACTACAACCTCTGACCTTTTCAAACATTCGATCCTTTATCCAAGAAATATCTAATTCCCAGAGATGAGAAAATATCTAAGCTTTCTGTCCTTAAAAACAATCTGATCTTTCCCTCTGTTTTACATTTTAAATTCTGGGAAAATTATAGGCTTACACGTATTTTTCTCAAGAAACAGCCAAAAATGGCAAACAGCACCTTCCCCCTCAGTCGAAAACTTGCAGCCTCCCATACTCTGTTTCTGTTTCATGCGCAAGTGCGCGATGAGTCTCCTCTTTCTTTTAGTCGCAAAAGTCGCGAGCTACATCCTTATAACACTTCCCTTTCGGCGACTGAGCAACGAGCATTCATTTTACTTCACCGCACACTCGCGAGCTATCTTTGACTTATCTTTATTCCTCGGCGAGTGCGCGACAGCATCTTTCCTTACTCGGTCGCACCCTCACGAGCCATTTTTCCTTTATGTTAATTTCTCGGCGAGTGAACGACGAGCCCTTTTGTTCTTTTACTTATCGCACACTCGTGGGCCTGCAAACTTCACTTTATGGCTATTTGCGATTGAGTGATGACTCTTTTCTTTCATTTGTTGCCTAGTCGTGAGCTCCTCTGTTGATCTTTATTATCTAGCGACTGAGCGACGACCTTTCTTTGTTTCCTTCAGTCGCACACTCGTAGGTCACTCGCCCTTTATCTTCATTGCTCAGCGAGTGAGCGACGAGCCCTACTTTTTTCTCGTCGCACGCTCGCGAGCTGCATTTCCTTTATCTTAAATGATCAGCGGGTGTGCGATGACTTCTGGCTTTCTGCTCGTCGCAAGATCGCGAGCTGCTTTTCTTTTATCCGAACTACTCGGGGACCGTGCGATGACCACCCTCTTCAACTCGTCGCACGCTCGCGAGTAGTTCCTTCTTTTATTTCATTGCTCAGCGACTGAGCAACAAGCCACTTCCTTTCTCAGTCACACACTCGCGAGCTGTGTTTGATTTATCTTTATTCCTCAATGAGTGCGTGACTACTCTGCTCCTCTAGCTCATCGCAGACCTGCAATCACCTCTTCCTTCATTTGACAACTGCAGCGACTGAGCGATGAGCTGATCATCTCCTTCGGTCGCTGACCCTTTTGCCCCTTGAAAACTGTATGTGCAACTGCGTGAGGAATCCATTTTTCAGCTCGTCGCCAACTCGCGAACTGGGAACCTGACGTGAAATAAACATCGCGACTGCGTGATGAGGCTTTGCAACACTGACCCCCTCAGTCGTACAGCTTGAATGACTTGACTTATGTAGCTCACGATTGCGCGATAACCTTAAAAAGTAGCTCGTCACAGACCCGCGGACAGAACAGAACTCTTTATAAATGGCTCGCGATTGCGCAATGACCTTCATTTTTGACTCGTCACACAGTCGCGCAACCTAAAGACATTGACTTAAATGGATCACCATTGGACAAAAAGCAAAAAAATTTGAAAAGGGGCTGACCATCTTTGGGCGGGAAACACAGAAGACGGCCAAATTGCATGGGAATGGAAATTTTGGTTAACAATTACAAAAAAAATTTGAAGGAATTATTCATTGGGGGTTTAGATGACTAGCTCAAATATGAGGTATGCATGTACCACCCAAGTTTTATATCCAAAACAACGCCTATATAACTTGATATTAAAAAAAGTATTCTTTGGGTGATAGGTGGAAGGATTTACATGATTTTTTAGGAATCTACCTTAGAAACAACAATATTTTTCAAATGGATTCAATGTTTTTAATTTCCCTTTCCAATGATGGATACATTTCTCAAACTTCTTAGTGACTAGCTCTATATGTTGAACACACTCTTTGTTTCTAAATCATTTTTATTTCATCTCTTGTATTCATATTCCTCAATAGTTAAATTATCTTGTTGAATTTTTTGGCTAAATAAGCCTCTAATGCTAACAATAGATGGAAATGTTATGAGTTGAGGATCTCTATCTTTAGCCTATTCTTTGAAACTTTTTTCACACCTTCATCATGACTTAGGATGATGGTTTACTTTTCTATTTTAGTTATCTTAAATTTGTTTCTCCCATTCTTGTATGAGGCTTGCTGGGGTGGCTTTACAAAAAGTCTCCTTGGAGTTTTATTCTTCATAATATACTATGTGATTGTATTTATGTAACTCTTTGAGTTTTCACAATTAAGATAAATTAATCAATTAAAAACAAATATGTGATTGTCATTTTTTTCCTGAATCATCTGAAATAATAATAATTTATTTTCAATACATTTCCTTCTAAATGATCAAAATATATTTCATGCCTCCTATAAAAATTATTGGAATCTATTGAAAATCCTAAAACTATAACCAACAGACATTGGACATGTCAGTTTAATCAATTCTTTTAAATTAAATATATGGTAGAGGAAATTCTATGACGAGTTTAAAAAGAGAATGAAAAGTAAATTTGGACATCGGTTTTTGCAAAGTCACATCTTGTGTAAACCAAATGACCATGGTTACAGTCATAATAGTTATTCCCCTATAATTATAAAATACCATTTATTGTTGTTGGTGTATTACCTTAAAATAGGTTTGTTTATAGTTTAGGTTAATAAGTAAATAATTGGTTGCTTGTTAGTTATTCCTATGAGTAGTTTATATAATAGAAAATAAGGCTTTAAAAAGACATGACATAATAGTTTAATATCATCTGGTTGAAATCTCTATTGAATAATTTGAATATCAATGTTTCTATTTTGTGTTTGATCAGTACAATCAATCCAATGTTTGATCCTTCATTTCGTATTAGAGCATTTTTTTCTCCCACGACAATGAAAGGGAAATGACTAGTGTTCTCTATTGATTGGTCAAACTGCAGGTTCCCATGCTTGCCTCCTTAGGGGGAGATGCTGCCCCCCTGGCAGACCCACCTGCTGGACCTGATGGATTGGGTCAATGGGGGAATCTCAAAAAGTGTCTTCATCTACTGATCCCCCGCTTTCCCCTAAACCTAACTGGAAAGGAGCCCTTGTTGGTGATGCCCAAAAACCCTTGCAGGCTCTTTTGGTGGATTTTGTTTAAACTAAGGAAGGAGAAGAACTGTCGCTCCCTGACTCTATGGTGAATCGCATGTTGACTGACTTTCAGATGGCTCTAGTGGGTCGATTCTTCAATTTCTGACTTACCATTGAAATGGTAAGAAAATGGGTTTCTAACCAGTGGAAGATCAAAGGGTCAGCCCTAGTTTTGGCTATGCCAGGAGGGCTCTTCCTCTTTAAGTTTACCACTCTTGAGGAAATGACCAGTGTGTTGTTTGGCTCATGGGTCTACGGAAAGCACTTCTTAGCCCTTGCAAAATGGAAACCCGGATTCAACCCAACGATGGACCTAACTAGATCAGCTCTAGTTTGGGTTTGCCTCACAGGCCTCCCGCTCGAGTATTTGGATGAGAAAGTCTTCCATTGGATTGGTGATTCCTTTGGTTCATTCATCATAGCAGATCAGGTGACCAGGTCTAAATCTAGGTTGGTGTTTGCTAAATTTTGTGTGAATGTCACTATGAATAAAATACTACCCAACTATGTTATTTTGAAATCTAAACTGGGTAGATGGACCCAAGCATTGGTGTATGAAAATGCTACCCTTTTTTGCCATAAATGCGAAAGCAGAGGCCACTCTAGTGATACTTGCAAGGCCACCAAGTTGGAAGAAAATTGAGAGAACAAGGACAAAGGAATAGTAGAGGCCCCTCTCTCCATTGAGAATGAGGAATCATTAGTGTTAAGGCCACCCTCGGTGGCCAATGATATAGATTCTGAGTACAGGCACCTAAGGAAGGTGAGATAGTCTCCCCCAGGAGTCGGGTGTGGGATGCTCTGGGTCTCCTCCAGACCCAATCTTGAGAGACTGGGTGCTCCAACCCTTAATGGAGCTAGTTTTGAGACCTACTCTAACCTTGACACCCCCCTGAGGAGAGAGAGATTAACTCTTCTATGGAGGAACAACCTGACATTGTGGTAGCCCTCAAGTTGCATGACCCAATTTGAGAGGCTAAGCACACACCAAAGGTGGTAAAGAAAAGTACCCTCAGCTCAACAGATGGTTTAGAGGATGAGGAGGGGGAATGGAAAACACAGAAATAGAAAACCAAAAATAAAAAGGCAGATGTGGGGGTGGATACACCCAGAGGAAGACCCTCAGAACGGGTAAGGATATTGAAAGGTTCCACAAGGGAAGTTGCGGCAGGAAGGCAACAAACCCTGCAATCTAGCTTCAAAATTAAGAGATGAATTGCCTCTCTTGGAATGTGAGGGGTTTGAACAACTCCCTTAAACAAATGGTTATCAAACATTACATTTTTTATCTCAAGCTAGAGGTTATTCTCTTACAGCAAGTCAAGATGTCTGCTAGTACTTTTGCTACCCTGGCACCGCACCTTTGGCTGGGGGCTACTTTCCTTTATTCTGAAGCTTTATGTGCATTTGGTGGTATTTCCATGCTCTAGAACCTGAATAGAATAACTATTCAGTCGATTACCTCTTCCCCTAACTTCCTTGCAGTCACCTTTAGGAAGATTGGTATCGAATGGATCACCTTCAATATTTATGCTCCTAACACCCAGCATGTGAGAGCTTCTCTATGGATTGAGCTAGGCCACTGGCTTGATCAGGATGGCTTAGCAAACTTTTTTATGGCTGGTGATTTTAACACCCCCTTTACCCCTCTAAAAAGTGTGGTGGCCTCATGGATTACTCAGATAGCAAGGGGGAGCTGGCAGATTTTATTGCTTCAATAGGTCTTCTTAATATTACTCTGAAGGGTAACCCCTTCACTTGGTCCAATAATAGTAAAGGTTCTCACCTCATCCAGGTGAGGCTTGATCAGGTCCTAGCAACATCCTCATGGAACCTTTTCCTAAACTCTACTTTGTCTGCCCTCCCTAGAACTACCTCAGATCACAACCCCCTCCTTCTCTGCTGGCTTGACTCCCCTAAGGTCAGCCCGACACCCTTCAGATTTGAAATTATGCAGTGCACTCACCCCTCCTTTAGGGACCAGGTGAAATTCTAGTGGAAGACTAATATTAGGGGTACCGCTATGTTCATAATTGCACAAAAACTAGAAATTATCAAAAAGGAGGTTAAAGGGTGGACCAAACACAACTTCAGAGACTTCCGCAAGGAGAAAACTGATCTCTCTGAAACTCTCATTTCCCTCTAGGCCCAGCTTATGTCTAGATGTTACCCACCTCAGATCCAGGTGGAGGAGGAGAGGACTAGACACAAGTGGCAGGAAACCTTTAAAAAAGAAGAAATTTACTGGAAGCAGAGATGCAGAATTTAGTGGCTTGCAGAAGGGGACAGAAACACGACCTTCTTCCACATGTCTACCAGCATCGACAAAAAGAGAAATACCATCTCTTCTATTCTGGATGAGGGAGGGAATGAAGTGAAGGAAAGGGATAAAATTAACCAGGTTGCGGTAAATTACTTTAAGGACCTATACTTGGAAGGGGGCCATTACTACCCAGACAACATCCAAAACTAGCTCCTAGATCACATCCAAAGCACTATTACCCTTGGAGATAATGACATGCTCACGATGTAGGTTTTTGATGATGAGGTTAAGAAGGAATTTTTTTCTATGGGAGCTTACAAATCCCCTAGACTGGATGGATTTCCTCCAGCTTTCTTTCAGGAGTACTGGGAAATTGTGGGAAATGATGTTACTAGAGCTGCCAGAGATTTCTTTAGGAATGGGCACCTTCTCAGACAGCATAATGAAACCTATATTGTGCTTGTCCCTAAGAATGAAAACCCTACTTCTATGATGGATTTTAGACCCATTAGCCTCTACAATACCTTCTACAAGATCCTTATCAAGATCCTAATTGGGAGAATCAAGCCTCTCCTTGACAAGATTACCTGCAATACTCAGAAAGGTTTTGTGCTAGGTAGACAGATACTGGACGTGGCCATTGCTACACATGAAATTATCCACTCTATGGAAAAAAGAAGAGCCCCAGGTATGGCCTTTAAACTAGATATTTCCAAAGCTTATGACAAAGTTAACTGGTCTTTTCTGCTCAAAATGCTTGCTAAAATGGGCTTTAATGAAAAGGTTATCTGAATTATAAAAGAGTGTACTCAAAATGTTATCTTTTCTGTCCTAACTAATGGCTCCCCTAGATTCCATTTTACTCTTGAGAAAGGTCTTAGACAGGGAGACCCTCTCTCTCCATACCTCTTTATCATGGTGTCTTATGTGCTTAACAGGACTATGGGTATGATGTCCACTACCGTAAGGATAAAAGGCATCAAACCTGCTTCCACTCACCCTCAGGTGGTGTTGGAATAGTTTGTGGATGACACTTTCCTCTTTGAGTATTCTTCTATTATTGAGGCCAGGCAATGGAAACAAACTCTCGATTGTTATGCTTGGGCTTCAGGTCAATGTATTAACTATCAAAAAGCCATCTATTCTTCTTCAATACTCTAGTGGAGTTGCAAAATAAGGTGCTTCAAATTTTGGGGTGCCTGGCAGCCTCGGTCCCTTCTACTTACCTTGGCCTTCCCCTCATGGTCAAAGAGGTATCCCATGAATTCTGGAACTCTATTCTGGAAAGAACCTAGAGGAAACTCGCTGGCTGGAAAGGAAAGATATTAAGCAATGCTGGCAAACTTCAATTGGTTTCTTCCACCTTCTAGGGGATCCCTGTCTACTTCCTATCCCTCTTTAAAATCAGAATCAACATGGCCAAAAAACTAAAAAAAATTTAGAGTACCTTTCTATGGGTGGGGTCTGAAGAGAAAAAGAGGATTTTGCTTCTCAATTGGGACACTTTCTGCCTCCCAAAAAGATTGGGAGGTCTTGGCCTTAGAAAAATTGGTCGGATGAATAAGGACCTTACTACGAAGGTGGCTTGGAAGCTCATTGAGGGAAAAGTGGATTGGTGTAGAATAATGGAAACCAAATATCTCCAAGGCCACAACTACGGAATGATGTTCCACAATAGTGACCTCCCTAGTGGATCCAAACTCAGGATAAACATCTGCAAGTGTAAGCCCCTTCTATCTAGAGGGGCTTTTTGGTAAATTGGTAATGGTAGGTCCATTAGATTCTGGAATGACCATTGGATCATGAACCAACCTCATTTGGGTCATAGATTCAAACCACTTATGGACTACCTTAGACCTAGCCTGGGTTTTAGAGCTTCCAACTACACCAACAGAAGTGTTTGGGCTGATTTACCTAATCAATTAAGGGACAGACCGGACCTGCAACACATGGCCAAGGATCTTATGGACAACCTGACTAGTATCAAAATTTTTGAGATTGATGAATCTATTATCTGTACCCCCACCCAGAGTGGTGCTTTCACAGTTAGTTCTGCTTACAACCTACTTCTTAAGGAGGAGAGTAACCTAGGAAACTGGAAGAAGGTGTGGATCCCCCAGCTCACACCTAAAATAAAATTTATTTGGTGGACCCTAATGCATGGTAAGATCCTAACCCAAGATAATATTACTAAAAGAGTCTTCTCAATGGCAAATAGATATGTCCTATGTGAGAAGGAAGAAGAGATAGTAAACCACCTCTTCATCCACTGTGACTATGCTACCACCATGTGGCAAGGAATTTTTGACAGATTGGGTATCTCATGGGCCCTGGATAGCAAGGTACACCAATTCATTAACTGTAGATCCCCTTCAAATCACCCACTACTCTGAATCCTCTAGTGTATGCTTCCCCAACACATATGCTAGACCATCTGGAAGGAAAGAAACAATAGGATCTTCAGGGAGAAAGGCATCCAACCTGAAACCTGTCTCCTTATCAGAACTAAGCTCCTGAGTGAAAATGTCAGGATGGCTAAATGGAAGCTCCCATCTAGTCCTCCTGCTGCTTGGGAAGCTAAGATTGCTGAATGCTGGAACCTCCTGAGTGGGTTCTCCAGGTTGGACAATGCTAAAAAGACTGCCAAAAAAACTACCAAATGGATTGCCCCTCCTAGAGGCAGAATAAAATTAAACTTTGATGGGGCACTTAATAATCTTGGGCATGGTGGGGGAGAGTTCTGAGAGATCACCATGGCACTTACCTATTGGCTTATGCAGGACCAATCAATAACTATACTGTTACCCAGGCGGAAGGGACTGCCCTTCTCTAGGGGATTAAACTTGCAAAATAGATGAACTTCAAACAGCTTGAAATTGAGGGGGATTCCAAAGTGATAATAGAAGCAGTCAAGAGTGGAGCTGGTGCAGGGTGGTGGGCTAGACCTATCATTATGGAGATCTGTGAGCTTCTTGAGAGCTTCCAACATATGACTATAGGCCATACCTATAGAGAGGGAAACTCGGTTGCTGACTCAATGGCAGTAATTGGTCTAAACAAACCAAACTAAATAGTTGGATGTTAACTAGTGACTTACATCCGATGACTCAGCAACTCATCATGGGAGAAATGAATACTATAGTCTAAATGTGCTAGGCTGGCTTATTTATTATGAACCCCTCCTTGATCACATACTGGCGTGTTCGAGTGATTTGTGTGATTATGAAAGGAAAAACTCAAATTCCCATAAAGTTCTATCATTACCTTTTGAACGTGTGGAGTGATTGCTGTCAGTGTCAAAAGGTTTTTTTGGCTATTAATGGTAGTAATGCTATTATTAATATTAATGATACCTAGAGATCTGTTAGATTTGATGGTACAGAGCCTGTTCTCCAAAATTCTCAAAATTGGCAAGTTATGTATAAGTTTTTTTTGAAATAGATTTGTAAAAGAGAGTGGCTTTATATGGCTTGCAACAACAATCGACTCTCAGACTCCAAGGATATTCTGATGCTTGAAGAGTAGACCTTTGATATGGGGGGTAATATTCTTCATATTGAACCTGATAATATTGATGAAGCCTATACTTCTGATCCACTGGTCACCCATTATTGCAAGGAAATTAACATTTGGGGTTTCATGGAATGCATGAAAGGTGGACATGATGAGAGAATATCTAAATAGTTCATCTTCTCCTAGAAAAATAGAAGTGTCTTGATTGGGGGCATTCACTTCCAGCTCAATGAGGAGGTCATCACAGAGGCTATGGGGCTCTCTATGGTGGGGAGAAAGTACAAAAAGACCAGTTAGACTACTGACCCTACCTGTGTAAAACAATTTTTCAAAGATGGTGAGATGCCAATTAGGAAATAGGGGGTTTCAACAGAGAAGAGCTGCCGGACATCTAGCCAAAAATTTGTCTCATTATCATGAAGTATTTCACACTTGAAGGTAATTTTACGGTGTTTTACAACTACCACTTACCTTTCCTGAATCATATTAGGAAGAAAGATTTAATTTCCATACTGTTTTATCTTTTTCACTCTATAGAAAGTAATGTCCTTGATATCAAAAGAAACCCTTATAGGGCTATCCTCCACCAGGGCCTCCTCCACCAGGGCCTCCTCCTCTATCTTTTTCAGTTTCACAAAGCCATATGCCCGACACCCCAACCCCCTCTGATTATTCAGATGATGCCCCAGGAGAAGCCCCCCAAAAAAGCTGAAAAGACCACAATTTCCTCCTCCCAGTCCATCTGTATCACCCAAGGGCCTGTGATGATGGAGAATAAAACCTATTAAAAAAGTATTAAGATTCCCACCTATAAGAAGGAAGGCTAGGAGGAATCATATGTTTCTGATTCTGTGGATTACAATGAAGGGAAATGGGTTGACATCACACCTGAGATAGATTACAAGCCCAAAAAATGGAAAATGATGGAAACCCTGGTCAATTTGGAGGTGGACCTAAGTGGTTTAGGTCGTAGGAGGTCTAATAGAATAGCCAAGGAACAATGCAAAATCAAGATGTTGGAAATGGCCTCCAAGGAGCTCTTCCTGATAGAAAATGTCTCCCACTCCACCAACTCTAGAAATGATTCCTCAGAAGGCTATATGAGCCCGACTAGTAATATTCCCTTGCCCAACCTCTAGAGAGCCACGGTAACCCCCAAGAACCCCACCCCACCCCAGAGCCCCAACCATGATACCCAGGATAAACCCCATTCCTTTGGCATGCAGGAAAAATGCAATTTCACAGGCACCCTTAAAAGAAAGTTTGTGAATATTGACAAAGAAATTATTGAGATTAAGAAGAATATGTAGGACCTGATGAACCACTGCATGAGGACCATCAAATTTGGCCTGAAGGTCATGCATGCCTCGGTAATGACCCTCTGTAATTTGCAGGAAAAGCTGGCGGGTGGCAAATTGGAAGCGGACGAGGATAACAAGGATTTGTTCCTATTTCTTTAGGAGGAGTGGGTGAGAACCCTGCTATCTAAATAGCTGGGAGGGAAGAACTAACTCTACTATCTATGGTTTGGGTAATTTTGGCTGGGCTTGACCCTTGGTTCCCCTGTTCTACGATTGGGGTTAATTTTAAGTTTGTTATTTTGGTTTGGTTGAATCCTGTGAGACTTATTGACAATACTTTTTATGCTACTGATGATAGAAATTACTCTGGTTTAATCCCTTGGAGTAGAACTGCCACTTTTGTTTTTGATAGAGGCAAAACTAGAATTGGTGTTTGTGATATTCTGCTAAAATGTTTTTAGCTTTGACTAGTTCCATTAATATGTTGTTAATGTGATACTAGTCCTCTATTCCATGGGCCAACACCCTCTTGCTACTTTTTCTATCAAAAACATCTTCTAACCTATGATAGAAGAAGGAAAAAGCATCTACAACATATTATAAATAAATTTTTGCACTATTTCCTGCAAATAAATCTACTCTGAACACACGCATGTTTAGAGAGTGTTATCAGGATGATAAACATAATATCTTGAGTGGTACTATGAGTTGAATTTGTGTACAATCTCTAATCTCTTTGATTGTATGTTATTTTCTTTGGATTCCAAGGCCTTATTCTTCTTCTTCGCCTCTTAAATTTCATATATAACAATACATCAAAGTGATCGTAGATATATATTTATCACAATGGTTTATTTCGCATAGTAATATTATTTGATCTCTAAGAGATAAGCCATAGCTTGAACATATGTTACTACATTAACTAGGAGTTTTTTAGAAAATTCCAAACTACTAAGAAACTTGGATTTGTTGAAATATTAATCTTCTGCTATATAAGATTGTGATTTATGCAGATTCAAGGAGAACAATGTCATTTCAACATCCATTCTGGGAGCTGATTTGCTAGCCCATTTGTTGGAGATAGGTTTAATATTAATTGTAAAATTAGTTAGATAAATATTTCTTTGATCTCAATGGTGTGGGTGTTTAAATTTGATTTTAGAGAAAGGTGTGTAGGTATCCAAAAGACCATGGATAAATGTAGATGGGCTTCCAAAAAGTACTTTAAGTGGTTTTGATTTTATAAAAGTTTAGAAATTTGATGGGGTCATAAATAAAGGGATAGAGGTGGATTATGTATGTAAATGCATTTTTCCAAGCATCTAAGCCTAAATACTAATATGAGGCCTTAAAGAAAGAACTCAAGGTATGGATATGCTCCTAGTACCCACATATCATGGCCCATCAGATTATTATAACTGGTGTTATTTTTATCTTGCGAGTGATAATGGAGTACATTTTTTTCCCTTAGAAAGGATATTACCCTTTTTCCATTAGACACATTCAGTAGCTATTCATGAGAAGTAGGACTTATAATTTCACTGATGAGAAATGTTTGACTATCCTTATTCTTGAAAGTGAATTCATTGTTACAATATTTTTGTACTATGATGGTGTTTCTTGGGGCTTATAGTTATATTTGGAAGGAAAACAATTAATTTACATAAGGAAACTATTACTCTTGATGAGGGTGAATATTATAGTAGTTATATAATTCTTCTCTTAATGTTATTTAATATACAACTAACAAATCTTTTAGAGGTTTGAATACTACAACTAGATAGAAAATACTCAAAGATCAATAGGAGGCTGGACGCAATAGAGGCAAGAGTTTTTATATCATCTTGAGCTATCTTCTCACTTAGCGATGGTTCATTGCATGAGAAGTGCCCTATTTAGGTTCCTAAAATAGTGGGGGCTTGGCATATTTATCCTTGTAAAAAAGTGGGGTCTTAACATATTTGCCTCCCTAAAGAAAAGGGGGGGCTTGGCATCATGATTTTCCCTTGAAGGAGAGAGGGAGGGGAAATATTTGGTTAATCAGTTATGAGAAATTTAGGAGGCATTAGACACACTCGATAGTGATTTCTACAATAGAGGAGAGATTTTTGACAACACTTGAGGAGATGTGAAAATTTATAGGAAATGTGTCTCATTGTGCATAGGATGTGGGAACACTCATGTTAAGAAGATAGTTTTAGGTGCAACAATCAGGAGATTCACTAATGTAGCCAGTTGGGTATTTCTTGAGTGAGTGAGGAGGATTGGTGAAGGTTCTTCATCAAAGTCTCTAGAATGGTTGGGTTCAAAATCCTTGAAATATTTCACTCTTGTTAAAGTTAATGTAATAAGGGGGGGAATATTGGTATATTACATTAAAATAGGTTATTTTGGACTCTTATATTAGTATATAAATCATTAGTTGCTTGTTAGTTATTCTCATAGGTAGTTTTTATAAGAGAAAGAAATACTTTTAAAATGTATTAAATAACACTGTATTACCATCCAATTGAAATCTTGATTGAATAATAATGTTTCTATTTTGTGTTTGATTTGAAATCAATGAAAAGTCTAATCCCTCATACGTCGTCTGACATGACTATTTCAAACTACAACATTCCACTTCATCAAATTTTCCTAAGTTAATGTTAAACATCATGCTTTTTGGCACAAAAGTGAAACTTCAGTGGCAAGTTATGGAAGTCGATAACCTTGAGCATGTCAACCACTCTCTAATGATATAACTTTGCATCACAACAAGTAAAATACATATATTGATAATTGACACATACAAACAAATCTATGCTAATCAATCTTAATATAACAATTTTTATGATTCTAATAAAGAGAATGTTTAGATAATGAATATATAATTCTTTTTTAATACACGACATGTAGAGAGTATCATTATGTTAGAATGAATTTAGAATAACTAAGAAGGGAGGGGTGAATCAGTTATCCTCAGGTCTTAGATCTAGCAAATAAAACTTTCTGTATTTCAGATCTACTCGGCAGCATTAGCATATGTCAATAATTTAATCATGCAGTTTACTGTATAATTTAATTATCTTGTAGAAACATAATAGTAAAACAAACCATAGGCATTCACACAATTTGACACAAGTATTTAACATGGAAACCCAATATGGGGAAAACTACCAGTAACATGCTACCAAGTTTCACTCTTTTGAAGTGAGCTCTGTGAGGAGCCAACCCTGTTAAAAGTTACAATAACACACTGTTAGTTGTGACCTTGTTAAAGGATTTAAACACCCTGTCAGGAGTGGCCTTATTAGAGGACTTAGAACATTCCACCTTAATGTCACCTTGTTATAGGATTTATACAAATGACTGTTAGGTCAACCTTGTAAAATGATTTTAACTAATACAATGGTGAGAAAGTAATCACCAATTGTGATCTGATACATATAAATTACTTTGAAAATTCAGATCCAATTATAGCTCTGATGCTAACTTACTGGATGGCCTGCATTGTCATTTCAATCTTCTGATCTTCTTGGAAATCCGTCAAGCAATCACACATGCAACTTTCTACTTCTATATTTAGCCTTCTCTGCTAGGTCATGCCAATAATTAAATCAACTATGCAACCCTCTTGCATACACACATCCACTTGCACACACAATGAATAACCCCTTGAGGTTATCATATACCTCTCTGTCTAGGTAAGATAAATATTTTTTTCTTAGTCAAGATCGTAGATCTTAGGTTAGGTTAGATCCAACGGATCATTTCATCATTACATTACATTTACTTCTCCAAAGTAGTCTCTAATTAAATCTTGAAACCATGAATTAATTACGGTTACCCATACACTAAATGACATGGATCAATCTTTAATTAACTTTACATATCCCAATAAAATTAACTAAGTCATCCAGAGATCTCAAATCTCATCATTAACCCAATTACTATAAGTTGGCCAACATCACTGTTACCACTTGGCAAATTCATTGGTGCTCAGTACTGAACAAACTTGCTCGTCACAAACAACTTCGCTTAGCACAAACAACTTTTCTTGGCACAAGAAACTTCGCTCAGCACAAGCCAAACTTGCTCAGCACAAAACAACCAAAAATACTATCTTTGAAAGATAATCAACTAATTACTTTTCCAGAGTGCCAACTGATCAAGTACCCTTTTATTTGCCTTAACTTAACCATTCACTTGGTCTTCTTGTTAAATCTTCTTTATCAATCAATAGATATGGTACTCAAACATATAACAATGGTCTCACCAGTTAAGGTTTGACATCAATGATAAAAGAACAATTGCTTTCATTGTCACTTTCAATAATCTCCCTCTTTGGCATTGATGGCAACAAAAAATATTAAAACAATGATTTAACAAGCATAGTTACCATATAATCTGTATCATCTTAAAATGGAAGCACTTCCATGTTAAGAGTGTTTAGCCCTTCATAGGGGATTTTTTTGGCCTTCATCATACTGTTCCCTCCTTTCAGCATCATCTCTTTCTTCTGTGCCTATTTAGGACCCTGATTGGGCCTCTCCGGGCACCTTGTATCCCACCTGGCACTTTTTCCAGGGGTTCTGACCCCCTGGGTCAAGGTTGACCTTGACCTTGACCTAGGTCAAGGTCAACCCTAACCCTAACCTAGGTCAGGGTCAACCTTGACCTTGACCTGGGTCCCTCTTTCAAATTTGGAAATCTGTCGGTTGTCAGAAATCATCCAAAATTTATTTCCCGCTTCCGGGTCGGCTGCTTTGGGGTTCCGAAGTAGTAAATCTTAAATTATATTTAATATAGGTCCTCTTCTAGGGGAATGGGTCTAATGGGAATTTAATTCTCCTATGTTGGCCTCCTTAGAAGATTGTGCCCTAATTTCATATAAAAGGAAGCCTTCTCCTCTCATTTTCTCTAACTATCAACTAAGTGATAAGAGGTGATCAAGCAAAAAGTTCAAGCATCCATTGTTTTACATTTTTTCAAGCTCTCAAGGTGTTCAAGTCTTCCTCTCAAGCATCCAAGTTCTCCATTGAAGATCAAGGATTCAAGCTTTCAATCCTTTGAAGGGATTTGGTTCAAGCATTCAAGATTCATCATTCAGACCCTAGATCTAGCCATTATGGTGGTGTGATCTTCCTTCAAGATCCTTTGTGCATCTTGAAGAATCTATCATCATATCTTCAAGGTGGATTCCAAGCATACAATCATGGAGTTTTATGGTTTCTAAAGTCCATGCTTTCATATTTACATACTTTCTTACATTTGAATTACAATTACATATCTATTCAATATCATAGCTTCATTATTAGATTCAATTCTACTACTTGCTAACTTTCTTATTTCAATTATTGATTTCAAGGTTAGTTCCTAAATCAGGGTTTGACTAAGGCAAACCCCTCCCCCACAACAAAAAAACCTCTTTTTCTTGTAGGTACATGTTCAAAATAGCAGATTTGAGACCATATTTGGATACCCTTTCTGGCCAACTTTCGGGATCCGTGAACAAAGTCACTTTCAGATCTGTGTAGGTCAGGGTTGACATTATTGGGTCAGGATTAACATTTGTGGTTCAAGTTCAATCTTTTTCATAAGACAAATTTGTAACAAAAAATGATTTATGGGTTTTGTTCATCTCTGCGTTTTCTTTCCGGATCATACTTTGGATTTTCAAGAAACTGAGTACAGACCCCAGAAAATAGCATTCTTTGATCTGTAATATTTCAAGGTTAGTATTTTTATATCATTCACTTCAATTCAAATCCTTAATCATTCTAAATTTATCACACATTTACATTCATTTCAAAACACATTTTAAGAGGGAAACCTAGGATCTCCTTCTTTATTCTTATTTCTAATAGATTGATTCATTTATGCATTGATCCATTTTGGGTTGACCAATTTGGATCCTTCCTTTGTGCATTTGAGAATAAAAGAGAATATCTTATCTTTCCCTCCACTCCAAACATTAAATGTAAAGGTGATAAGTGATTTGAGTATCAAAACACTCTTTTTCAATAAACATCATTTTTCTCCTTTACATTTTGGTGAACCCGCGATAGACAACTCTTTCTTTTTGGTGTTAGATTTGCATTTCGTATTAGATCTTGCATGAATATAGAAGTAGGTTTTCTTTTATTCTCTTGAATTTATATTTAAATATTCATAAAAATCACAAAATTTCTTTAAAAATACAAAAACATTTACATTTTTCATCATGTTCAACATGTATGATTTTTGTTTTGAATACTTTGATGAGGCTTTTGTTGCTAAAGAGGATAGATCCCCTAATGAGGTACATAGAAGTGAGGAAGAAATTTTTTTAAATGTGATCTCCATAGATCCTATTCCTCTTTCATCCTCCTCTATAATCTCTTCAATTTACCTTTACCATAGAAGTGAGTTAGGGGTAGATGTTAATTCTTCTCCTAATATATGTCTTTTCTATGAGCGTACTTTAGAATATAATTCTTCCCCCTTTAGGGATCAAACTTTAGGTTCTCCTACAATGTGCTTTATTGATAGGGAGGATAATCCTCCTATTTGAGATGAACCTTTGGATTTGGATGTTGATTACTCTCTTCCTCATGAAGCCATTGTGGATAATCCTCCTATTTGGGATGAACCTTTGGATTTGGATGTTGATTACTCTCTTCCTCATGAAGCCATTGTGGATAATCCTCCTATTTGGGATGAACCTTTGGATTTGGGTGTTGATTACTCTCTTCGTCATGAAGCCATTATGGGTGATTCTACTTTTTGGGATGAACCCTTTGATAAAGACATTAATTTATTCCCTTCTTGTGAAGATGCTTTAATACAAGAGGGTGATTCATTAATGGATGACATATTCATACATGATCATGACTCTTTTTCTAAAAAACACTCTCCTTATGTAGACATTTTACAGAAATAAGAAAAGATTATAGATTCTTTACCTCCATTTGGTATTTCTTCTAGTAATGAGGCATTAGCAGAAAATGATATGAATTCCCTTAATGCTCTCTCTCTTAGTGATGATCCTATAGAGCATAAAGATCCTACCCAATCTTCTCTTAGGATGTATTCCTTTATTTTTCCTTCTTGTGAATCTATTGAACATACTAATGATGAATTAGTGACTACCGAAGTTCCATTGAATCCTTTTCATATGGCTTCTTGTTATGGTCATAGTTATCATTTACTAGTTAAACAAGGATTCCATACTCAAGGATGTGCAAAGCATAACTAGGGAATTCAAATGCTCTTACAGAATAGGGGGCATGAGCATTCTTATGGATTGATATTTAATCCTCAACAACACATCAATATTACCAATATCTCAAATAACATTTCAAAACATGATGACCCTATGAAGGAATTTGACCAAGAGGTTGTTCTGCCTAAACTCTTTCGTGCTAAGATAATTACTAGACCTAAACAAAAAAAGAAACGTAGTCTATAGTTGAAGATTATTCCTTTTTGTTTCTATCATATATTTCATGATCACTCTAATAAATATCATGCTTTACATCATAATATTAGGCAACTCATTGATAATAACGATATTTATATATCATGTGGCAATGAGTTATATTTCAATCCTATTTTCTCTAAATAAAAATTATGTTCCTATTATGGAACTCCATATTATGTAAACAATGTTAGCCTAGTCTTTGGGGGCTCATTGCCTTGCATAGTATTGTGAGTGATATAATAGGTATCCTTTCATCCTTGTCCCTACACTTCAGGGGCAAGGATGTCATCTCCTTCTTTTTTGCCTTTCCGGTATCCACTTTCCCTTGGTTAAGCAGTATCTATCTATTATGTGATATCCAATCATACATGAAAATTTTGGTTTGCATTGAGGATCTATGTCTTTGATAATAACATATTTTGTTGTTTGACATTGGGTTTCCATGGATTGATAAATCTCTCACCTTGGAAACTAAATAATGTGCTATCCCTCAAGGGTTACTTTCTCACTTCTCGCATGATATCTCTTTTCTACAATAATTTTTTTTAATATAATTTGATATATCCCTTGCTTTCACCCTTGGGGGGCAAGGTATTTTCTTTCTTCCTCTATCTAAGGATCTACTTTCCTTAGCTTAGTGGAAGTTTTTTATCATATAACATTATTTCCTTATAAAGATGTATGTTTTTTGATACCCTCTTATATGAGAGGTGATTGTCCTAGGTCATCACCTCTTCTTTATTTTGTAAACTATGTTTTTGATAAACTCTTGCTCTTGCTTTGGGTTAGAGTTTGATTAATTCATCCGAAGATTCCTCTTCCTCTTGATTGCAGGGGGCTTGATGGTTGAATCTTTGGTCCCTATTTTCTTTAGAAGATGACATTTTATCCTAAGCACTCCTCTATGGTAGGGCTCTTGTTGTTAAGATCTCTTTCTCTTTGAGGATCCTTTTTCCATAAGTGACATATCCATTTCATGATTATCTATGCTCTTGGATGTAAGGGTCAATACTCTTCACTAAGAATATGGTATACATTATTATTAAGTTGGATATCTCCTTACCTTGTGAAGTAGGTATCCTCTTTCTCTTCCTTATCCTGCCTAGTGGGTAGCCATGATAAGGAGGGGGAATATATAGTGTCACCCTTGTATTATAATTTACATTTATTTACATTTTGTAGCATGCTAAATCCTTGGAAGGTAATGCACACAAGTTGCTAAATCCTGAAGAGACACATTTTTACTTTAATGTTTGCTAAATCCTTGGAAGGTAACGCACATAAGTTGCAAAACCCTAAAAAGATACGCACCCTTTTTTATTTTTACAATATGATAAATCCTTGAAAGGTAATGAACATAAGTTTCTAAATCCTAAATGGACACGCATTTTATATTCCATAGTGATACAAGAATGTGGATCTATGGATATTTTCAAAAGCCGTCAAAAGATGCATTACAATTACAAGCACAGTTTATGGGTGAACCTATTTGGGCTCTCCCTCCTTGGTGATTCATAGTAAGGTGGGCATATTACTAGGTGAGGTAATCATTTTTCCCTTCTCTCTGTTTCACTTTCGTGCTAGTAGGATTAGATCATGAAGATATGTTATCTATAGTGTTGTTCTTGTCTTGCTTGTGTAGTCACAAATGTCTCTATGATTGATTGATCTTTATTTTTCATATCTTTAGGCATGTATGTTGAGTTAGAATCCTTGGTTTGGGGGCTCATATCCCTAACTTAGTGATATTATATCTCGTTGCAATCCACCGGGATCTCTTTCTTCTAACTTTACCGTGAGCATATTCAATTTCTGCACTCCTGCTAAAGTGAGGGCTTAATGTATCACCTTAAAATGGAAGAAATTCCATGTTAATAGAATTTAGGCCTCCATAGGGGATTTTTTTTGCCTCCATCATACTGTCCCCTCCTTTCAGCATCATCTATTTCTTCTATGCCTGTTTAGGACCCTTATTGGGCCTCTCCGGGCATCTTCTATCCCACCTGGCACTTTTTCCAGGGGTTCTAACCCCCTGGGTCAAGGTTAAACTCAACCTTTAACTATGTCAGGGTCAACCTTGACCTTGACCTAGGTCCCTCTTTCAAATTTGGAAGTCTATCGGTTGTCAGAAGTCATCCAAAATTCATTTCCCGCTTTCGGGTTGGCTGTTTTGGGGTTCCCAAGCAGTAAATCTTAAATTATTTTTATTATAGGTCCTCTTCTAGGGGCATGGGTCTAATTAGAATTTAATTCTCTTATTTTGGCCTCCTTAGAAGATTGTGCTCTAATTTCATATAAAAGGAAGCCTTCTCCTCTCATTTTCTCTAACTATCAAGTAAGTGATAAGAGGTGATCAAGCAAAAAGCTCAAGAATCCATTGTTCTACATTTTTTCAAGCTCTCAAGGTGTTCAATTCTTCCTCTCAAGAATCCAAGTTCTCCATTGAAGATCAAGGATTCAAGCTTTCAAGATTTTGAAGGGATTGGGTTCAAGCATTCAAGATTCATCATTCAAACCCTAGATCTAGCCATAATGGTGGTGTGATCTTCCTTCAAGATCCTTTGTGCATCTTCAAGAATCTATCATCATCTCTTCAAGGTGGATTCCAAGCATACAATCATGGAGTTTTATGGTTTCTAAAGTCCATGCTTTCATATTTACATACATTTGGATTACAATTACATATCTATTCAATATCATAGCTTCATTGTTAGATTCAATTCTACTACTTGCTAGCATTCTTATTTCAATTATTGATTTCAAGGTTAATTCCTAAATCAGGGTTTGACTAAGGCAAACCCCTCCCCCACAACAAACAAACCTCTTTTTCTTACAGGTACAGGTTCAAAACAACAAATTTGGGACCAGATCTGGATACCCTTTTCGGCCAACTTTCAGGATCTATGAACAAAGTCACTTTCAGATCTGTGCATGTCAGGGTTGACATTATTGGGTCAGGGTTGACATTTGTGGGTCAAGGTTGACCTTTTTCATAAGATGACATCAAAATGGAAAATGATTTCTGGGTTTTGTTCATCTCCGCGTTTCCTTTTCAAACTTTAGATTTTCAAGAAATTGAGTACATACCCTAGAAAATAGCATTCTTTGATCTGTAATGTTTCAAGGTTAGTACTTTTCTATCATTCATTTCAATTCAAATCATTAATTATTCTAAATCTATCACACATTTGCATTCATTTCAAAACACATTTTAAGAGGGAAACCTAGGATCTCCTTCTTTATTCTTATTTCCAATAGATTGATTTATTTATGCATTGATCCTTTTTGGGTTGATCAATTTGGATCCTTCCTTTGTGTATTTGAGAATAAAAGGGAATATCTTATCTTTCCCTCCACTCCAAACATTAAATGTAAAGGTGATAAGTGATTTGAGTATCAAAACACTCTTATTCAATAAACATCATTTTTCTCCTTTACACAATCCAAAAAAGTCACCTGTGTTCCTTGATATGAACAAATCTTCATTAATGTCTTTAGCTTCATTATGATTCTCATCTATAAAACATATCTCCTTCTATTTCTATAATCACACCATAATCATCTATAGACTCCCTCTAAGTAGATAATCACTTCAATGTTTTCAATAGTAACTTTTGCCTCTATATAGGTAATCTCTCCCTCTTTATACTTAATCTCTCCCTCTAGGTAATCTCTCTCTCTTTGATAACAATGCCAAAGAATTCTATATCTTTATCATGTAGATTTTCAGTATCATGCTGATCCTATCATCTTGATTATGACTGATTTTCTTTTCTGTTCTTGTCCAACTTCACAACTTTAGTCAGCATCCTAAAGTGTGACTTACTGTGCATCAATGTGTCAAGTATTCTGAATTTAATATTTGATGCAACAGTACCATCTAGAACTTAATTAGCCTTAGTTAGGGGAATCACCCACATTTTACCTCACAGATACTCATGATCATCCTTGGGTAGTGCCTTTGTGAATATGTCTGCTAATTGATCTTTAGTGTTCATATAATCTAGTCTCACTTCTTTATTCTGAACTAGCTCCCTCAAGTAATGATACTTGATAGCTATGTGCTTTGTCTTCAAGTGCATAACAAGGTTTTTATAAATATTAATGGTACTTGTGTTATCACAATATATGACAACTGGTTCAGTGATTTCTTATTTCATACCTTTCAGTAGTATCTTCAACCACACAATGTTAGAATAGTTGACTTTTGTTGCCACATACTCAGCTTCAACTGTAGATTGTGAGGTGCAGTTCTATTTCTTGCTTGTCCATGAGATCAATCTTTTACCTAAAATAAATGCTCCACCAATAGTGTTTTTCCTGTCATCAACATTTCCATCCCAATCAGAGTCAGTGTAAACTCCGAGTTCAAACTTTCCATTCTTCTTGTAGTATAGACCATAGTCATCAGTTCCCTTCAAATATCTTAGAATCCTTTTTACTGCCAGCATGTGAGTTTCCTTGGGGTTATCAGAAAACCTTGCAACAATTCCAATAGCTGGGGCAATGTCAGGTCTACTGTGTACAACATACTGTATTTTTCTAATCATTGATATGTAGAGTGTTTGGTTCACTTATTTTGTGTCATCATCTTTTGTTAGCTTCTATCTAGAAGCCATGGGTGTACTCACTGGTTTGGAATCTTGCATTCCAAAAGTTTTCAGTATCTCCTTGGTATATTTAGATTGAGTGATATAAATACCATTCTTCATTTGATAAATTTGTAAGCCAACAAAGAATTTTATCTCACCAAACATAGACATCTCAAATTTAGTTTGCATCTCTATTGCAAATGTCTCGCATAACACATTTTGTCCACTAAATATGATGTCATCTAAAAAAATTTCAGCTAATGATGTACCTTCTCTTTTCTCTGTCTTCAAGTACAGGTTGTTGTTGTCATTGGTTCTTTCAAATCCAATCTTCATTAGATAATTATGCAATCTCTCATATCATGCTCTTGGCACTTTCTTCAGTCCATATAGTGATTTATGCAATCTGCAAACCATATTCCTTTTTTTTGGGTTAACAAAACCATCAACTTGCATAATATACACTTCTTCCAAGATACCATTGAGAAATGCAAACTTCACATCCATCTGATAAACTTTGAATCCTTTATAGGCTACATATGCAAGTAAGGTTCTAACTCCTTCCAATCTTCCAACTGGGGTGAATGTTTCACCATAGTCAATTCCTTCCTCCTGTGCATAAGCCTTGCATACCAGTCTAGCTTTGTTTCTTTTCATATCTCTATGCTCATTCAGTTTATTCCTGAATACCCACTTTGTACCAATTACATTTTTATCCTTTATCCTAGGTTCAAGTGTCCAAGTCTTGTTCTTTTCAATTTACTTATGCTTACCAATTTATCAAAGTTCACATGAAACAACCTCTTATGCCATAATCAAACATCATTGTACTGTGCAAATAAACATGTTTCTTCAAATAAATCTAATAGAACAATTTACCTTTAGTCTGATCACCACTTCCAACTAGTTCTCTAGTAGAGTCATAGATCTTTGCTTTTCTGTGATGGAGCTCAACTCTATAACCAGAAGTGTTCAAATATGCAACACTCAACAAATTTTAATTAAGATCATCAACCCAATACACATTATCACATCTAATTATTTTATTCAAGTTAATCAATCCTTTACCTTTGATAAGACATGGTGCATCATTACCATATTTTACATATCCTCCTTTACATTGGTTTAGGGTTTCAAACTTATCCTTGTCGTCAGTCGTATGATGGGAACAACCATTGTCAATGATCTAATGATCACCTTTACTTTTATAAGAAATTAATGCAGTTTTCTCATCATCATCAGAATCTTCTTTCATTGCAACATAAACAACTTCTATATCATTATCATCAGAATTGTCAGTATCATTGTCAGAAATTTCTTCAGCAATATAACAAGATTTCTTACCTTTGTTTTTGTAATCCTTTGTATTTTTTGTCCTTTCTTTCATCTTTTTCATTCTTATCATGACATCTAGCAGCTATATGACCAACTTTATTGCATGAAAAACAAATTATAGGAAGTTTACCTCTAAATTTTCCTTTTCCTCTGGACAACCTTTTTGCCATAAGTGCTTCAAGTTCTTCAAGATAATCATCAGTAGTGTCACTATCACTATTCACATGTTTCTTTCCTTTCTTAGATTTATTGAGGACCAATTGAGATCTAAAAGAAGAATCAATACCTTGTGGATTGTAGTTATCATAATTTGACATTTCAAATGTAGTGAGTCTACCTATCAGATTTTCTAGATTCAGATTATTGTTAGGAGTACATCTCAGTTCTTGAATTGAAAAAACTCTAATAGCATATAAAGGAAGTAAAGTTCTCAGTACCTTTCTCATAATAGTGTTCTCATCTATTGTTTCATTATCTCCTCTAATGGCATTTACAACTTATTTTACTCTACCATAATACTGATTAACATTTTCACCTTCTTGCATTTTCATCTCATTAAACTTACCTCTTAGACTTTCAGATTTAGCTCTCAACACATTTGTGTCTCAACCATAGATAGTTGCTATTTTATCCCACATCTATTTTGCATTTGTGTAGCTCTTTATATCATCAAACTCTGAATATCTCAATGAGGATGAAATCTCCAACATTGCTTGATTATGCTCTTTCTTTTCTCTTAGTTGTGCAGCTGTGAGAGGAGTAGTAGGTGATACATAGTCATTTTCAATAAGTTGCTTAGCATCATCTCCAATACTAGCCAGATGCAATTTCATCAAACTCTACCATGCAGGAAAGTTATCTTTGTTCAGCTTTGAAACCTCCTTCTTATACATCTTGATCTTTTCTCTCCAAGTACCTTCAAACTATTTTTAGGAGACCAAAGCTCTAATACCAATTGTTATAATTAATTTAGAATAACTAAGAGGGGAGGGGTGAATCAGTTATCCTCAGGTCTTAGATGTAGCAAATAAAACTTTTTGTATTTCAGATCTACTTGGCAGCAGTAGCATATGTCAATAATTTAATCATGTCGTTTACTGTATAATGTAATTAGCTTGTAGAAACATAACAGTAAAACAAACCATAAGCATTCACACAATTTGACACAAGTATTTAACGTGGAAACCCAATATGGGAAAAACCACCAGTAACATGCTACCAAGTTTCACTCTTCTTAAGTGAGCTCTGTGAGGAGCCAACCTTGTTAAAGGTTACAATAACACACTGTTAGGTGTGACCTGATTAAAGGATTTAAACACCCTATCAGGAGTGGCCTTGTTAGAGGACTTAGAACATTCCACCTGAATGTGACCTTGTTAGAGGATTTATACAAATGACTATTACGTCAACCTTGTTAAAGGATTTTAACTAATACAATAGTTAGAAAGTAATCAGCAGTTGTGATCTGATACATACAACTTACTTTGCAAATTTAGATCCAATTACAGCTCTGATGCTAACTTACTGGATGGCTTGCATTTTCATTTCAAACTTCTGATCTACTTGGAAATCCGTCAAACAATCACACATGCAACTTTCTGCTTCTATATTCATCCTTCTCTGCTAGGTCATGCCAATCAGTAAATCAACTATGCAACCCTCTTGCATACACACATCCAATTGCACACACAATGAATAACCCCTTGAGGTTATCATATACCTCTCTGTCTAGGTCAAAGAAATCTTTTCCACTTAATCAACATTGTAGATTTTAGGTTAGGTGAAATCCAACGGATCATTCCATTATTACATTACATTTACTTCACCAAAGTAGTCTCTAATTAAATCTTGAAACCATGCATTAATTACAGCTACCCATACATTAAATTATGTGGATCAATCTTTAATTCACTTTACATATCCCAATAAAATTAGCTAAGTTGGCTAGAGATCTCAAATCTCATCATTAATCCAATTACTGTAAGTCGACCAACATCACTGTTTCCACTCGGCAATTTCACTGGTGCTCAGCACTGAACAAACTTGCTCATGACAAACAACTTCACTCGGCACAAACAACTTTTCTCGGCACAAGCTACTTCACTCGGCACAAGCCAAACTTGCTCGACACAAAACAACCAGAAAAAATGCCTTTGAAAGATAATCAACTAATTACTTTGCCAAAGTGCCAACTGATCAAGTACCATTTTATTTTCCTTAACTCAACCATTCACTTGGTCTTCTTGTTAAATATTCTTCATCAATCAATAGATATGGTACTCAAACATATAACAATAGTCTCACCAGTTAAGGTTTGAAATCAATGAAAAAATAACAATTGCTTGCATTGTCATTTTCCAACACATTATACAATTCTTTTTATTTATTTTTAATATTTTATCTCCCTGTGTGGTTGCCACAAGTTCATATTCCTTGCCCACTTTGAGGATAGTGAGCTCAAGAAGCTCTGGCTGATTATTGATATTTCGATTGTCATTGTGTCTGAGAAGGGGAAGAAATTCAAATACCCCATGTTAGGAATAATAGTGTACAACAATACCCATAGTGCACTAACTAGAAGAGGGAGAAGGTCAAAGTAGCACTTGAAGGAAGTGTATATCATCCACAACTGAGGAGTCTATTGATAGAAATAAATAGTGGAGAAGTAATTAGCCATGCCACCTCTCAAAATCACCTCCAAGTACTTTGTGTTGGGCTACAGTCTGTTAATTATTCCCTCTCATAAAGCCTTTGAGAACTCAAGCTCCATTAGCTCTCCAAGTTTAGGATTGAAAGTCTACATGTTCATCTTAGCTTTTCTTAGTGAACAATCGGTCAAATCTTCCTTTTTCATGCTTTTGAATCAAATATCATGGCATAAGATATTGTGAATCTAGTATTGATGAGCTCCGTCTTACTCAAATAGGAGGTTGTGACTCTGGAATTTATTATCTTGACTATTGGAGTGAACTTGACATAGAGGGGTCCTATATGTTGATTGATAGAATCCCAATTTGTACTAGTTTTGTCTCCTGAGTTCTCAAGAATTTTTTAGAATCTCCACCTTGTTGGTACACTAAATTTAAATTCTCCTCCATAGTTAGACAAAAATGCTACAACACTGCAACAAGTATTTCCATATGCATTGCACGATTGAGCTCCTAAAATAAAACAACATGCCCTAGAATGTTAGACATGTCTACGTAGCTTGTGTATTCAATCACTTGAGCTACATAACTTTATAGGTTCTTTGTTTCCCTTTCAATCATGTTTTAAACTCTACTTAATTTTTGTTAAAGACAATGCTCGACATCACATTTTTTGGCACACAAAGTGAAAGTACGACTCGACTAGCTCCTTTTTATTATTGATCTTTGCATTGCCATTGCGATTTGAAGTATCTCATACTAGGTGTGATCATGTATGATACTTCCCACAATATTTTGATTTGGTGGAGATTAAGGTTGAACTACCAATTGGAGGAAGTGTACATCGTGCACAACTAGTTTAAGATTGAAATAAGTAAGATAATAGTTATCTAATTATAAGTTAATTATTATACAAAATTAATATTATAGTTAATTTAGATATTAAACTAATTATAAGTTAGAAAAAAGTTTTAATTGAAACTAGGTTTATAATATAATTTATTAAAATATTTATAATTTTACTATTTTTTAATTTTAAAATAATAATTAATAAGTTAAATTATATTTTAAATATGTTCTAATCAATATAACTCAAGAAATAAATTATTATAAACCTTAATCTTAATAATATTTTTAGAATTCAAATAACTAATGATAATTAAGAAATTAAATTTGTATTTTTTTATTATATAAAATCAACAATAAAATTAACTAAGTTTTTATTACATTATCTTTACAAATAATTATTCATTCAAATTTTTTAAAATTTATAGATAAAAAGTTATTAATTATAATTTTTTTTTAACTCTATAATTATAGAATTATGAAATTTACCATAATCTATATATAATTCTAGTTCCATTTCTACCTTGCAATAGTTTGTATTTTAACTTAATTTTAATTTTTTAAGTATTCTAATATCTTTAATAAATTTACTAAATCATTGTTTCATTAGATCTATTAAATTGTTAATAGTTAGGATTTTAATTATAATTTAATTATTATTGAAACTTAAGATTACAAGTAATTATCTTGATTTTACCAACATTGCTGAATAATTATTTAGTTTTAATTATGTAAATAATTGTAAATTCGAAAAAAAAAATTTAAAAAAGCCTATAATATAATCGATTAAAATATTTATAATTATCTTAATACTATTTATAATAAATAAATTAAAATTATATTTTCAATGTGTTATGATAAAAAAAATTATAAATATTAATTATAATTATAATATTGTTAGAATTATGATAAAAAATAATAATTAGGAATAGAATTATATTTTAATTATTATATCAAATTAATTAATTTAATTATAATATTCTTAGACAAAAAAAATGAAAATTGAAAATAACTATAAACGAGAAAAAAAAATTACACAAAAAATTCATGCTTCAATTTTCCATTCAAGTACATTGGACTTATATAGGAGTTTAATATCCTATTTTATAGGAACCAATCCCTAATTATATAAGTTTTTCTAAAAAAATAACTACCTATAATATCTTGTACAACTAAAAGTATATTATCTAACAGACCACACAACACCATTATATTCTATTAATAATAAAGAGTTTTTTGTCAACAACTTTCTAGCTAACTTAAATACATATGTGAACGGTAATTCCTAGCACTCCCTGTTAGTGTGAACATGGGGTGAAAGTGTATAACAATACTTGATGACCATAGACATTAGAAATATAAGATAAGATTAGGGAAATATACATCTACTCATGTCATGTAATAGTGGAACTAGCCTCACTACACTTAGAGTGCTTTCATCCAAGGGCAGGGACACAAATATATCCATGGATCAAAGAATAGGGACTAACACATCTATCCAAGTTCTTATGTCATGTTTGGATATGGACAAACAAATCTATCCAACATGAATCATGAACAAGGATGTATGCATCTACTCACAAAAAAAATGATTGGGGATAAATACATCCAATCATAACCACCATCTTGTGTGAATGAGGAAAAACACTTCCAATCATTTCATTACCTCCTGAATGGGGACAAACACATCCATTCACTAACAACCAAGACATGTGATTGGGGACATACAGATCCAATCACAAAAGTTTGAGAAACAATCCCTTGTTGTTGCATATGCAAACACAATTGTAGATCATTGCCACTTTGATCACAAGTGACATAAGATGGCTACCACTGCCACTTGGAAATTGATCTTGGGTTTAGTCATTTTGGCACAAATTATTTTTTCACTAAATTTTTTTTACAACATTTTCACTAGTGACTGAAAAGATGTTGCTAAATTTCCTCTAGCCTCCGTTACCTGCATCCTCTACTCAATTTTCTACATAGTAAATTTTTCTTTTGAGGCTCATTTCATCAATTGTGAGGAGATAATATATCTTTCCCATCTTGATTTTAATTTATTACAATGAGTGTTGGATTCCATTGATCATGCACTCTAATTGACACAATTTTTCTACAAAGATCACTGATGAGGAGCACAACATCAAACCACACAAAATTCTACAAATCTTTAAAGTTTGAACTAATATATACATTAAAAAATAGTATTTTTAATAATGATATGCCCATAGTCTACATGACTGAAATGTCAAAGCCAATAAAAAATGAGATGACATATATAGAGAACAATCGATGGTATACAAGAGTAGTCCTTTATTTAGCTCTTCTTTGCCCACTATTTTGGCAAGTGCTTTCTTTCCTTCTTTGAATCGCTCTATAAAATATTGTTAAAATCTCTAATCACCACTCTGGAATTGAAACTTTGTTAATCTAATTTGACATTGTTTTAATGGTGAGTCCATGTCTAAGATTTCAAGATTGAATGTTTATACATACCACTTAGCATGAGAAGGAAAAAATATTTAGTGATTATTGGACAAGATTCCCTCACCACTTCCAAATTAGACACCCTTTACATCATAGAATTTGATGGAAAAATGGGACTTTGGCATACAGAGTGTGCATTTGAGAATTCTAAAAAATGGTCATGCTAATTTTCTTGTTTATGTAGTCATTGAACCCCCTTGTGGACACCAATTCTCTAGAGGCGACTGGGTATTCCATCCCTCCAAATGAAATTGCAACTAATCCTTTTCTAGGTACACCTTCATAGCATGTGACTTCATAAACGACCATCACAAACAAACTATAACTCACATTTACACTCAAGAATGTCAATTTTTTAAACGGTTGAAACATCTTATACCCTTTAACCAGTGGGCACTGAGACCACCATTGTTGGAGGGGTATGGGGACTTTGGAGTCTCTAAACCACATGCGTTTGATCTTAAAGTATGAATTCAGTATAAAATTATTGTTACCCATCTCAACCTACAAAGACACTGTGTAGTGGTCTGAACCAAATATACTAAGGATATTAGATTGGGAACAACCATTTGCAAGAATCCATTGAAAATTAAGAAGAATTTTTTCTAGACAAGAACCAACAAACTGAAGAACCTTCCTCCTATTAGACCATGTTATCTTCCCTTGGGAAGGACAATAGTCATATAAAGCATTACCCTCAATAAAATTCCTAAAGTCTTGGGTAGCTTTCAATGAGGGATTTGCACCCCAAATTTTGTTCAAATCCCCCACTGTAGCATTAAAATCCCCTCCTAGAATAATCTTAGGCTCTCCAATGTTAGATATAGCAATCGACAAAGCATCGCATAGACATTGCTTGGCAGAAACTGAAACTAGACCATAGACATTAATCGGGTAAAAGGAGAGTGCAAAGACTAAGACCTGAGCCAACAACCAATTAGCATTTGAGGCCCCCAAATCCACTTTACACTTATGAGGCTTCCATAATATAGCTAGCTCTCCTGAGGCACCAGAAGAGGGGATGTGTATGAATGTTCACCTCTTCCATGCCCCAAAGATAGACAAACATTTATCATGAGATAACTTAGTCTCCTACAAGAGAACAATATCTGCCCTACTCATCAAGATTTGATTTTTGATAAGTCAAGCTTTGTTAGGGGTGTTAATTCCTCTAACATTCCATGACACAATCCTCATTGATAACTTGAGGAGGTAGTTTCTCTCCTACCCTGATTCATTTGTTTGGAAATTGAAGTGGCTACCTCTTCCTTAGACTTCCTTGGAAGAGTAGAGAACATGAGCGTAGTCTGAACCCCAGCAGCAATCTCGACCTCTATCTTCTTCCCTCTAGTTGGGTTCCCTCTTGATTTCATTGAGGAAGATGCACAAATTAAAATCTTAGAGGTAATCACCTCCATTTGGAGGATACCAGAAGTTAGAGGTGAAATAATGGTATTGGAGTCCTGGATCAAATTGGTCCCATTTCCTAATTTACCTCCACTGATATGCTCCTCTATGAATTCCTTAGCCCCTCCACTAAGAATAACATCTACAACCATATTAAAATCAGCTTCTAACAATTTCTTACCAGAGATATTTTCTTTTTGTGATAATGGGCTATAGGAACCTCAACAAGGAAACTTGATGCCCAAGTGAACATTTGCACCTGCTATGTTTGGATCTAGCTCTTGCAGGAACCTATGTTGGATATTCCTGCAAGGAAATGAAAGAGATACAAATACCAATTCATCCTGACCTAGATCCGCATCTGCAGACCATTTTGGTTCATAATCAAGATCATGCCCCGCAATCTCATATTTATGCCGATACCATGAATCAAATTTTGAGACATTAATATCTGGAGATAGAATTTTATGTGGCAAGACAAAAACCGGCCCACACAATGTCACATGGGAGCCAAGACTCTGATGGTGTTCATGTACAGTGACCAAGAGGGTGGCACCTAAAGGGCTGCAGTGTTGGATCATCGAGTCAGGCATTCCTCCACCTCCCAGCCCACCTCTAGGGGGACATCAAACCCTAAATCTAGGTTCTTATCAACCTGTAGTACCTCCTCATTTGAGTGGCCACCTTGGGATAGCCAGGGAGAGTTCAAAATTAGGTTTTCCATCAGTGGCATGCATTTCTTCCAAGAGTCGAGAAGAGGCCCAATTTTTTATGGGAAAATCGACACGATAGGTGATTGCATTTTCTCAAAGAAAAAAGAAATAGGAGGAGGGAAATCATGGCAATATGAGGGAGGAGAACTATAGTTTTAAGGAGATGAGCATAAATCCCAAAAAAATCTAATGTTATTACTACCACCTACAAGGTAGAGGGAATCCAGATGACTGAGAGTAGCCATCTTCAGTGCAATTAAAGATGAGTTATCAAAAATGATTCATTTTTGCAGAGGGCCAAACTTGGAGTCAAGAAAGATCATCATTGGTCTTTTGATTGTAACATCCCTTAGGAGGAATAGCTGATGGGGAGCTCAACAATAATCTAGAGAAAGCCAATCATGGCTTAGAAAAATACCTAGTTTGTTAGCCATTACCTCCACAATTTCATGCTGTTGAAATTCCAGAGAGAGTGTAGGAAAAGAAACCCAGAAGGGGAAGAATCTAATTTGGCACCTCTAAGGCTGGAAATTAGGAAACTAGATTTGGGTATAAATCCCCCAACCCTTCAAAAAACTACCCTTACAGTGGTGGATCTTATCCCTACTGGCCATGTTTTTGAAAATGGCTATAAAAAACCCCTGGCCAGCATTGATCATAAAAGCTTCCTGTAACCCTACCCAATACTTTTAAGCCCATTCAAATAATTCAAAATTAGATGGGGAATAGTTCTAGATCTTACCTATTAATGCCCTGGCCCTCAAATCTTGGACAAATTTTGAAACCATTGGCTCCGGAATGGAGATTCTGGTACTATCCCACCGCATATTACATTGGGTTCTTGTGGCAAGTGATGGCTTAGAACTTGACATCGGATTGAAGGGAGCTTCCTTTACGTTAAGATCCGTGCGATCGCCAGTGGGAGTCATATCTTTCCAATCGAAGAGGAATTTGTGTTCAAATCTCCCAAATAGAAGGGATATATAGAGCCATGAATATCAAACCTAACAGACTTATCCGGAATCCTCCTTTGCCTATTCTTTTTTGCGTATTACCCCTTGCCTTTGTGAAAATGCCAATGCGGGAATGTTTGAGGCATCCATTGGCTCCAACCTTCCTTGACCCATGTTTTATCTTGCTATACGCCTGACTAAAAAACCCATTGCATCCAATTTTGCATAGGCGGGTGAGGCTGAGATTCATCGACCCATTTTCCTGAATGAAAGACACACATCGGGGGATGAGAGGGTTTGGATGCCAGCTTATTCTGAGCCTTATCCCTTAGTTTTTTATTTGGGAAAATCTGGTCTACCTTATCGTCCCACTGCTAACCTAAATAATTTCTCCCACCCAACTTCTTCCCCTGAATACTGTGCCATCCCAGAGTTGCCGCCTGCTCTAGGTCTCTATACGAAACCTTTGTCATGAAATCTTCCTTTGCAGAGCTCATCGTTTTTTTTAAAGGAGAGATTTTTACAAAAAAATTATAACTCAAGAAATAAATTATTATAAACCTTAATCATAATAATATTTTTAAAATTCAAATAATTAATGATAATTAAGATTAAAATTATATTTTTTTATTATATAAAATTAACTACTTTTATTATATTATATTTACAAATAATTAGTTATTTAAATTATTAAAAAGTTATAGATTAAATATTAATTATAATTTTATTTATTTTTAACTCTATAATTATATATAATTTTAGTACCATTTCTAACTTGGAATAGTTTTTATTCTACCTTAATTTTAAAGTTTTAAGTATTATAATATCTTAAAAAATTGACTGAAAAATTGTTTCAAGAGATCTATTAAATTATTAATAGTTAGGATTACAATTACAATTTAATTATTATTGAATCTTAAGATTATAAATAATTATTTTAATTTTACCAACATTGCTGAATAATTATTTAGTTTTAAATGTGTAAATAATTGTAAATTGGAAAAAAAATTAACAAAGCCAATAATATAATTGATTAAAATATTTATAATTATCTTAATACATTTATAATAAATAACTTAGAATTATATTTTAAATGTGTTATAATAAAATAATAATAATTATAAACATTAATTATAATTATAATATTATTAGAATTATGATAATTAATAATAATTAGGAATAAAATTATATTTCATTTATTACATAAAATTATTTATTTTATTTATAATATTCTTAGACAATAATTATTTTTTGAAAATTTAAAATAACTATAAACAAGAAAAAATATTAATTAATATTAGAGTTATAATTATAAGAAAGTATGGGACGATAGAGTCAAATGATAGTTGTATAATATTACACAAAAAAAATCATGCTTCAGTTTTTCATTCAAGTAGATTAGACTTATTTAAGAGTTTAATATCCTAGTTTATAGGAACCAATCCCTAATTATATAAGTTTTTCTAACAACTCAACTACCTATAATATCTTGTACAACTAAAAGTATATTATCTAATAGACCACATAATGTCATTATATTCTAACAATAATAAAGATTTTTGTGTCAACAACTTTCTAGCTAACTTTAATACCCATGTGAACACTAATTCCTAGTAGTCCCCCTTAGTGTGAACATGGGGTGAAAGTGCAATTTGGCCATCCTCTGTGTTTTCCCGCCCAAAAATGGCTAGGCCCTTTTCAAAATCTTGTTTTTATGTCTTATCACGCAGTCGTGATCCATGTAAGTCAATATCCTTAAGTTGTGCAACTGCGCGACGAGTTGTTCAAGTGGTCCTCGCGCAATCGCGAGCTATCTGTGTCAGTTCATTCAAGCTGTGCGACTGAGCAGGTCAGTGTTTCAATGATGCGTCGCGCAGTCGCGATGTTTATTCCAGGTAGGGTTTGCAGCTCGCGAGTGCGCGACCGAAGGAAAGGATATGCTCATCGCTCACTCGCTGTAGAAGTTTAAGTATAGAATACGGTCTGCGGGTATGCGACGAGCTGGAAGAGGAAAGTTATCGCGCACTCGCCGATCAAAAGGGACGAGAGAAAATAATCCCGCGACTGTGTGATGAAGTAAAAAAATAGAGGTCGTCGCTCGGTCGCTGATCAGATTTGAAGTGTAAAAAATAGCTCGCGAGTGCGCGACGAGAAGAAAAGTAGAGCTCATCGCTCAATCGCTGCAGTTGTCAACTGAAAGAGAAAGGGGTTGCGAGTGTGCGACTGAGGAAGAAAGTGGCTCGTTGCTCAGTCACCGATCAAGAGGGAGAAATAGAAAGCAGCTCGCGAGCGTGCGACAAGCAAAAAGTAGTGCTCATCGCTTACTCGCCGAGCAATGAATACAAAGAATGGGGCCCACCTTCAGTCGCTTGATCGCGTGAAAGGTTCAACAGTTGATAAAATGTCTCCCGACTTCGTGGTTGCCTTTGGTCGTGTTGTCGCTGGAACCATGTGATGACTCAGCGTTCCAATGTGTAAATAGATGAACCAGTGGCTGTGTGACAGGTGGCATATGGTAGGTGGATGTGGGTCCTCAGTCGGGTGATCGCCAGACGGAGGAAGTTGATCACACGACTTGGCGACTAAGTGTTTCTTTGCCCTAGTCGCAGGATCGCAGGAGGATTTAAGGGCAACCTCAGTTTTCAAGTGATTAAATGCTAGCCATCTGATGTAAGGAGCAGAGGATCTAACGGTGGTCGCGTGGTCGGGTGATAAAAGTGCCCTATGTAAAAAGTACTCCCGACTTAGCGATTAGTCCTTAGTCAGGATGTCGCTAGAAAAGGTTAAGGGCACATGCTAACTGATAAGAAGGATTCCCCGACTTGGTGACTAGGCTTTGTCACGTGGTCTTGAGATGGAGGGATAGCATCTGGTGACTGGGCGACAAGCCGTGACGGTTAAAGGTGACAGTTAGTAGCAGAGTCGCCAGAAGAAAGGTGAGTTAAGGAAAATGCCTCGCGACATTGAAATTTCACAGTCGCCTTGTCGCCAGATCTGGGCTCGGGTTAGGCAGAGGTAAAAGGTGCTTTGTCGCCAGGTCGTGACATTTAACTATGGTTAAGGTCTGATGCTCGCGACAAAGAGACCAACGGTCAGTTGCGTTGTCGCTAGACTTTGAATTTGAATGTTTGGCGGAAGATTTGGCACTGTGAACACTCGTCAGCCATGGTTTCTCCGTGCTCGTGTTCCATAACTGATCAGAAAGGTCTAATGGCAGAGAGACCATGCACAGAGAGTCTGTTGATCCTTTGATTAGGATTTGTTCGACGTCGGTGGAGAAATAGAAGATTCAGAGACGTGGAAGGGAGATATAGAGTCCCATCAGGAGGTTATTTCTCTCCAGGTGCAGTTGGAAAAAGGACATGGTCATGATCGATGGCTCATTGATGAGAATTTGAGCGGCGGCTGTCAAGGGTCACTTCCCATCCTGGGGGACTGTGATCAGCTGGTGAGCATTCATGACAGGGTCTAGTTGCAGAGTATAGCTCATGGATTCAGGTTGCGTGTCTACGGGCATGATCCAGTACAGGGATGGGCGAAAAAAGGAAATCTGATCTGATCGATTCACTTGGTGCACATTTATGGCCAGATTAGATTTT
>MU224803.1:152771-171854 GCA_018584345.1 Thuja plicata | reverse complement strand
CTAGAACCTGGAGGTCTCATCTCGGTTAGCATAAGGTCCCACAACCTTGAGATGATTCCCATGTTATACTGGATTATCAAGACCAAGAGAGCTTGAGATCAGAGGCGCAAATTCAGTATATAACAATCACCATAGACATTATAAATATAAGATAAGATTAGCGAAATATGCATCTACTCATGTCAATTAATACTAGAGCTAACCTCACTACACTTAGATTTCTTTCATTTAAGGATAGGGACACACACACACACACATATCGATAGATCCAAGAATAGGAAGTAAGACATCTATCCAAGGTCTTATATCATGTTTGGGTAGGGATAAACAAATCTATCCAACATGAATCGTGAACAAGGACACATGCATCTACTCACAAAGATAATGATTCGGGACAAATACATCCAATCATAACAACCAAATTGTGTGAATGGTGATAAAAACTTTCAATCATTTCACTACCTCCTGAATGGGGACAAACACATCCATTCACTAACAACCAAGAAATTTGATTGGGGACATAAACATCCAATCATAAAAGTTTGAGAACAAAGCCCTCATTTTTGTATATGCAACCACCATTGTAGATCAATACCACTTTGAACACAAGTGACATAAGATGGCTACCACTGCCGCCTGGAAATCAAACTTGGGTTTAGTCATTTTTGCACAAATTGTTTTTTCACTAGAATACCTACATCTTATGTCCCCAAACATATGCAAGTGTAAGGCCCTCCTAGCCAAAGGGGCTTTTTGGAAAATTGGAAATGGTAGTTCCATTAGATTCTGGAATGACCATTGGATCATGAACCAACCTCAGCTGGGTATTAAATTCAAACCAATTATGGATCTCCTTCGACCGACCCTGGGTCTTAGAGCTTCCAACTATACCAATGGAAGATTTTGGATCGATATACCTAGGCAATTAAGGGACAGACCGGATCTGCAGCACTCAGCAAAGGAGCTTATGGAGAACCTGATTAGTATCAAAATTTTTGAGGTTGAAGACTCTATTATTTGGACCCCCACCCAGTTTGAAGCCTTCACTGTTAGTTCAGCTTATAACCTGCTTCTTAAGGAAGAGTGCAACCCAGGGGATTGGAAGAAGGTGTGGATCCCCTAACTCACGCCTAAAATAAGAATTTTTGGTGGACCCTTATGCACGGAAAGATCCTAACTCAAGATAATCTCACTAAAAGAGGCTTCTCAATGGCTAACAGATGCATCCTTTGTGAGAAGGTGGAAGAGACAGTTAATCACCTCTTCATCCACTGTGACTATGCTACTAGCATGTGGCAGGGAATTTATGACAGTCTGGGTATCTCATGGGTCCTTGGTTGCGAGGTGCACCAATTCGTTAAATGGAGATCCCCCTCAAACCACCCCCTGCTCCAACTCCTCTGGCGTATGCTTCCCTTGCACATATGTTGGTCCATCTGGAGGGAAAGAAACAACAGGATCTTCAGGGAGACAGGCATCCAGCCTGATGCCTGCCTCCATATCGGAACTAAGCTACTGAGTGAAAATGTCAGAATGGCTAAATGGAAGCTCCCTTCTAGCCCTCCTGCTATCTGGGAAGCTAAGATAGCGGAACGCTGGAACCTCCTGAGTGGGTTCTCCAGGTTTGACAACACTAAAATGACTATCAGAAAAGCCACCATATGGACTGCCCCTCCTAGAGGCAGGATAAAATTAAAATTTGATGGGGCAGTTAACAACCTTGGGCACGGTGGGGGAGGAGTGCTGATAGACCACCATGGCACTTGCCTTCTGGCTTATGTGGGACCTATCAATAAATGTACTTTCACCTAGGTGGAAGGGATTGCTCTTCTATGGGGGATAAAACTTTCAAAATAGATGAACTTTAGACAGCTGAAAATTGAAGGTGACTCCAAAGTAATAATAGAGGCAGTGAAGAGTGGTGCGAGTGCTAGGTGGTGGACTAGTCCCATTATTTTGGAGGTTTGTGAGCTTCTGGAGAGCTTCCAACATATATCTATAGACCATACCTACAGAGAAGGAAACTCGGTGGCTGACTCACTGGCGGCAATGGAGCTAAAACAAATAAAGCTTAATAGTTGGTTGTTAGTTGGTGATTTAGCTCTGATGACTTAGCATATCATCAAGGGAGAAATGAAGACAATTGTCTAAATGTGCCAGGATAGAATCTTTATTACGTATCCATCCTCGATCATGTGTTGGCATTTTTGAGTTACCTGTGTGATTATGAAAGACAAAACTCAAAGCCCCATAAAGTTCAATAATTACCTTTTGTTCGTGTGGTGTGACCGATGTCAGTGTAAAAAGGCATTTTTGGCGATTATTGATAGTAATTTTATTATTACTATTTATGTTACCCAGGGATCCATTAGATTTGTCAGTACGGAGCCGGATCTTCAAAATCCCCAAAACCTGCAGGATATGTATAAGCCTTTTTTGAAATGGATTTGCAAAAAAGAGTGGTTTTTTATGGCATGCAACTACAGTCGGCTCCTCAAAGATATTTCGATGAGTGTAGACTAGACTTATGATATGGGGGGTAATGTTCTTCGTATCAAACCCAATAATATTGATGAAGCCTTTACTTCTGATCCGCTGGTTACCCACTATTGCAAGGAAACTGGAATTTGGGGCTTCATGGAACGTATGAAAGGCGGCCATGATGAGAGAATATCTAAATAGTTTATTTCCTCCTAGAACAACATAAATGTCTCGGTGGGAGGCATTCATTTTCAGCTCAACGAGGAGGTCATCGCTGAGGCTACAGGGCTCCCTATGGTGGGGAGAAAGTACAAAAAGACTAGTCAGACTGTAGACCCTACCAGCCCTAAAAAAAATTTCAAAGATGGGGAGCAGGCGGTCAGGAAACGGGGGGATTTCAACAGAGAAGAACTACCAGACTTCTGGCCTAAAATATGTCTCATTATCATGAAATAATTCACGCTCGAAGGTAAGTTCATGGTGTTCTACAACTACCACCTTCCTTTCCTGAATCACATTAGGAATAAAGACTTAATTTCCATTCCATTTTATCTTTTGCACTCTATTGAAAGCAATATCCTTGATATTAAAAGCAACCCAGACAGAGTTATCCTCCACCAAGGCCTCCTTCTCTGTCTTTTCTAGTTTCACAAAGCCATATGCCTGGCTCCCCAACCCCCTCTGATTATTCAGATGATGCCCCAGGAAACGCCCACTAAAAAAGTTGAAAAGACCTCCAAATCCTCCTCCCGATCCATCCGTATAACCCAAGGGCCTGTGAAGTCTGAGAAAAAATCCTGTAAAAAAAGTATTAAGATCCCCACCCATAAGAAGGATGGCTTGGTGGACTCTTATGTTTCAGACTCTGTGGATTGCATGGAAGAGAAAGGGGTTGACAGCACACCTGAGATAGATTTTAAGCCAAAAAAATAGAAAATTACGGAAACCCTGGTCAATTTAGAGGTGGACCTAAGCGGGTCTGGCCGTAGGCGGTCTAACAGAATTTCCAAAGAGCAATGTAAAATCAAGATGCTAGAGACGGCCTCCAAAGAGCTCTCCCCGACTGAAAATGCCTCCCACTCCACAAATTCTAGAAAGGTTTCCTCGGAAGGCTATATGAGCCCGATTGCTAATACCCCCCTGACCAACCCATAGAGAACTATGAGTCCTACCCCACTCCAAAGCCCCCAATGCGACCCCCAGGATAAACCCCTCTCATCTGAAATGGAGGAAAAAAGCAATTTCGCAGGCACCCTTAAAAGTAAGTTTGTGAAGATTGACAAGGAAATTGCAGAGATTAAAAAGGGTATGCAGGACCTAATGGACCTCTACAGGAGGACAAATAAATTCTCTCTGAAGGCGATGCATGCCTCAGCGTTGACCCTACACAATGTGCAGGAGAAGCTGGCTGACGGCAAACTGGAAGCAAATGAAGATAACAAAGACCTGTTTCTATTCCTCCAGGAGGAGTGGGCGAGATCCCTGCTGTCCAAACAGCTGGGAGAGAAGAATTATCTTTGTTTTCTATGGTTTGGGTTTTTTTTGCTGGACTTGTCCCTCAGTACCCCTGCTCTGTTATGGGGGTTAATGTTAAGTTTAGATTTTTGATTTGGTCGAGCCCTGCGTGGCATAGTGACAATATTTTTGATGATGTTGTTGATAGTAGTTACTATGGTTTTATCTTTTTAAGTAGAAATGATACTTTTGTTTTTGATAGAGGCAAAACTTTAATTATCTGTGATAACCTACTAGTGCCATTAATATGCTATTAATGTGCTTCTGGTCCCCTGTTCCATGGGCCAGCACCCTCTTGCTGCTTTTTCTATCAAAAACAATCGATGGTATACATGAGCAGTCCTTTATTTAGCTCTTCTTTGCCCACTTTTTTGACAAGTGCTTTCTTTCAAGTTCTTTCAATCGCTCTATAAAATATTGTTAAAATCTATAATCACCATTCCGTAATTGAAAACTTTAGTAATCTAATATGAGATTTTCTTAATGGCGAGTTCATGTGGAAGATTCCAAGATAGAATTTTTATACATACTAGAGAACAAGAGAATGACACAACATTTGGTGCTTATTGGACAAGATACCCTCACCGCTTCCAAATTAGACCCCTTGACATCGTAGAATTTGATGTAAAAATGAAACCTTGGCATAGAGAGTGTTCATTTGAGAACTCTAAAAATGAACATGCTAAGTTTCTTGTTTATGTCAGCATTGAACCCCCCTGTGGACACCAATTCCCTAGAGACGACTGGGTCCTCCATCCCTCCAAATGAAATTGTAACTGATCCTTTTCTAGGTACACCTTCATAGCATGTAACTTCATAAACAACCATCACAAACAAACTATAACTCACATTTATATTGAGGAAATTGGATCCCTTAAAGCAATTAAAATGTAGTGGAAATACATACGCCCTCCCAGTACGTTGAAATCGTCTAGATCTATGTATCATCCTAGTCTCATTATCACAGTAAAAATAAAACTCAAAGTTGTTACTTAAAGAAAGGATTATACACTAATTTTCTTTCTATAATATTTCTGCCAAAGGAATAAGAAAGGAATCTCCTATATTGGATATTTTTCCTCAACAAGAGTAAGCTACCCTTTATTTCTTTAAACTTGAAATTGTCTTAAGAAATGCCTTCCTAAACAGCCTAAGATTTAAGAATCCCTAAATGTGAACATCATTGACAAGAGGTGGCTGACTTAAGCCATCATTTTCCACTCCCATAGAAAAAATGCCAAAACCATCTTGTAGACAACCTTGTTCAACCATCACATCTATCAATGGAGGAAACAAAACATGTTTTGCCCTAATGCAAGCAGCACAGTGTGAGACACGATCCAACATGACAATAAAGTCCTAGATAAAAGTAATGAGACTAGAGCCCTGATCAAGCACAATGAGACTAGAGCTCTGATACCATATAAGAAAATATGGGATACTAGACGTCGTATAATATTACGCAGAAAATTCATGCTTCAATTTTTCATTCCAATACATTACACTTATATATGAGTTTAATCTCCTATTTTATAGGAACCACTACGTAACAAATCACCAACCTATAATCTCTAGTACAACTAATAATATATATATTATCTAAGAGACTACCTAAAAAAGATTATATTCTAACAATAATATAAAGTTGTTTAACGACAACTTTACTGCTAACTTAAATACCTATGTGAACACTAATTCCTAGCAATAATATAATTAATTATCTCTAACATTAACTTCCAACCCAACCTTAATTTTGTTCCATAATTGTTTTCTAATTAATTTAACTTTTAAAATAATAAATAATAAGTTAGACTAAATTTTATATATTTTACATGCTTAAAATTATATAGTTATAAAATTAAGCTAATCTATACAATTCTAATTGTAATTATAATTTGGAGCAATTTGTACTCTAGTTATTAATTTTAACGCTCAGAATTATAATATCTTAGATAAATGAATTAAACATATGTTTATTAAAATATTATATAAAATTAACAACATTATCATATAATGTACAGCTTCTATTTAATATGGATGTTTATTCAATTAATACAACTTCTACCCATGAGTTACAGAATTTCATTACCTTGTTGGATGTTATTACTATACTCATATTGATTGGCTTTTTGTCAGTGATTATAATGGCACCATGTGAGGTCCACAAGCTCTAACCTAATTTCTAGATTTTTGTAATGCATATATATCAAATGGTAATCTGTAGCAGACCACCGTTTCCAGAAGGTCATGGATGACCAGAGCTATAATAGAAAATGGTTAACTAATTCGTCTTAAAATTGGAATGGATGACCAATAAAAGGATTGTGCAGTGTTAGCCGACACGGATTAGGTTGAAGGGAAATAAAAACTGTGTTTCAAATTTAGTGGACCGCAATAGTTGGAGATATGGAAGAAACAACTGTAATGTGAATAACCCCAGTCTCTACAGTTGTGGAGTAAACGAGAGAGTCGGGCAACGTCATGAATGACATAAACAAGTTCTTTAATTTGTGGTACTGTAATTTGAATATCTGTATGTATGGAAGTCTTTCACTGACTGATAATAGATAATTTGAATATCCCCTTGTTGTGATATTGCTATGTCTGTACAGTTGTGGAAAAAAGTTAATTGTATTGCAGTCAGCAGTCAGCAGTCAGCAGTCGAATGTAATATGAATATCCCCTGTCTGTGCAGTCAGCAGTCAGCGAGAGAGATGGAACAACATTATTTGTATGGCAGTCAAACAGGCGACACGCGTTGCCCGCCATTGTACGACTAATAATAATATGTTTGTGTTCCAGACTTAATGGAGACATCATTGAAAAAACAAGCAAGAGAAATTTTGTAAACAACATGGCAAGCAAAGAGTCGGCTTTGTATTAGCCGAGAGGAGTGGAGATAACATCTCTTCGCTATTGAAGAGACAAACCGACATGATTTTCTATTCAATATAGTTATTCAAATGATACCGCTTCGGGAACAACTTAGGCCCTGGTCCCGAGTCTCCCGACTACCACTTTGGCGTTCCCTCAAATGGCTGCTGCTATGATTGAAATTTCATTATCCTCCTCAAAGTTCATATTTGTGTGTGTCTCTCTCTCTTATTCTTTTACATATTGTTGGAATGACACCCCAATGTTCTGTTCCGCCGCACAAACATGAAAATGTCTCCGTTGACGTTTCTTGATGCGAATTTGTCATTAACACCATAGCAAGACAGAGCAGCCCAAATACAAGTATAAATGCAACCATCTTACTACAGAATCCTCACTTCATCCAAACGTAGGATTTGAGTCTCAAGCCTAGCTTCCCTCTTTGCCTCACATCCAAGTGCTTTACGATAGATTTATTTGTAGGATGTCTGAAGCCATGCTTAGTGAAATGTTGAACTCAAAGGTCGCACTGATAGGGAGTCCTTTAAACAACTCTTTCCTGAGATGACAAACGAGGATCTGCAACCTGATATTGAACGAATCGCTAACGGGGATAACTTTCCTATTCTTTCATCTCATGCAATCTCTGAATTTCTGACGAGGTGAGTAAAAATTTAACATTTTAATATTTCATTTAAAAGTCACAGCAACCAAACAGCGTTATGCTATGTGTGTCAATTCAATGTTTCTAGTTGCAGTTTGATTCAAAATTCAATTTCTAAGGTTTGATTTGTTATGACAGCTCTGGAACATCTGCTGGAGAATGCAAGCTGATGCCCACAATTGAAGAGGAATTAGACCGAAGAACTCTTCTTTACATCCTTCTGATGCCCGTCATGAAAAAGTCAGTGTTTTATTCCTCAATTCTTAATTATATTTAATGAGATAGATATATATCAGATTCCAAACAACGAGCAGAGTTTTATTGTTGGTAGGGCATGTGGCAGGTATATAAAGGGGTTGGACAAGGGAAAAGGTATGTACTTCCTCTTCATCAAATCTGAAACCAAGACTCCTGGCGGATTAGTAGCTCGGCCTGTTCTAATGAGCTACTACAAGAGTCGGCACTTCAGAGAAAAGCCATTTGATCCATACAATGTGTAGACCAGTCCCATGGAGGCCATCTTGTGCCTCGATTCCCACCAGAGCATGTACGCTCAACTGCTCTGCGGCCTTGCCCAACACAAACAAGTTCTCAGAACAGGAGCCATCTTCACCTCGGGTTTGCTCAGAGCAATACGTTTCCTCAAACAGCACTAACAGTCGCTTTGCCATGGCATTCGAATTGTAAGCTCGAGTGAGGAAGACGTGACCGATCCTTCATTAAGAAAGGCCCTGATGAACATATTGACTCCCAATCCTGAGCTTGCATATCTCATGGAGCTCGAGTGCTCAAAGTCGCCATCGGAGGGAATAATCAAGCGGTTGTGGCCCAACACAAAGTACTTTTAAGTGATCGTGACAAGTGCCATGGCTCAGTACATCCCCACTCTTGATTTCTACAGTGGAAATCTCCCTCAGTTGTGCACGATGTACGCTTCCTCTGAGTGCTACTTTGGCCTTAATCTCCACCCACTCAGCAAACCGTGGGAAGTGTCCTACACTATCATGCCCAACATGGGCTACTTCGAATTCCTTCCGTTCCGCCAAAATGATCACAAAGGAAATATTAACAATCAACCAGAGCTGGTGGAGCTCACGGACGTCAAACTCGGTGAGGAATATGAACTTGTAGTAACCACATACGCAGGTAAACTAGCACAACAGCTATATAATGATTGTCTCAACATGTTCGATACCAAAAAAGCGTTATGTAATCATTATCTAAATATTCTCTATATAAAAAACATGAAAACCGTTATATAATGATTGATTAATGCAGTTATTTTTGTACATCTCGGTTATCAAGATATCTGATTTCCTTGTTGTGATGCAGGTTTGTATCGTTATAGAGTGGGAGATGTGCTTAGGGTTACTGGCTTCCACAACTCGGCGCTGCATTTTCATTTTGGGTGCCGGAAAAATGTTATGTTGAGCATCGACTCAGACAAAACCGATGAAGTGGAGCTGCAAAACGCAGTGGACAAGGCAAAAAAGCATCTAGAGAGTTACGGAGGTCAATTGATTGAGTAAACGAGCTATGTAGACGTATCTACCATTTCAGGGCATTACGTTCTCTTTTGGGATCTCAGTAGTGCAACTCTGTTGAAGTGCCTGCAGAGGTGTTGCAACAGTCTTGTCCTAGTGTGGAAGAGAATTTAAATTCAGTGTACAGACAAGGTAGAGCAGCTGACAAATCCATCACCTCCCTAGAGATAAAAATAGTAGAAAGTGGGACATTTGAGGAATTGATGGATTATGCGCTAAGCCGAGGGGCATCCATAAATCAATACAAGGCACCTCGATGCGTCAAGTTCGCTCCAATAGTCGAATTCCTAAAATCCAAAGTCCTAGCCTCCTATTTCAGCCCCAAGTGTCCCAAATGGACACCTGCACGCACCAACTGGGCTACTACTAAACCATTCTATAAGTTCATCGGTAGCCCATACTAAGTTAGGTTTTTTCTGTTTCCCATTTTCAATAATGCTTCGATCTCTAAGTTTATCCAATAAATTGAAGCAAATGTTAAATATGATGAAGAAGAATGCAGTAGTTTCAATCTATCTTGTAAGCAGACGTCAGACGGACAATCTTTTATTATTAATGGGGAACAAATATTGCCCGACTATTCAATAGCTTTACTTGAGAGATAACTTACCAAATAATGATTTTTAAATTTATCTTTGACCCTCTTTTTAAACCTATAGTGGAATTTATTTTACGATATATTCAACTTCAGAGAATCTTTTATATTATAGGTAAAATTGACATGATATTTCTGATGGTTATGGTTTTTGGATCTTTAGTAGATTTCAACAAGTTTTTTTGAGATGGGCAATAAGTTTTGATAAGTTCAGAGAAAATTTATCAAAAAAAAAGAACTATGATTTTAGAGGATAAAAAGAAAAGAGTCAAAATAATATATTATTTTTTCTTGGTAAAAAGGATTCACTTTGTTTGATTGGTAGAGCAAAGAGAGTTACATAAATACTTCCACATAGTAATATCTATCAATAATTTTCAAAGAATAAAAATCTAAGGAGGCTTTTGGAGAGACCGTCCCCGCCAAGCCTCATAAAAAGATATAAAAATACCTATTACAATAAAAACAACACAAACACAAACAATTAGCCCAAATAATTATGGAAGATTGAAAGAAATCTTGAAGAATGTGTTGAAGAAAGAGATTCGCAATCCATAATTCCAATTACAATCAACATTAGGAACTTTTTTAGCCAAGAATTCAACAACACTATTTCAATCTCAAGGAACATGAATAAAAGAGATGGAATCAAAAAATTTCTCCAAGAAAATAATTTATCCCACACATAGTGCTAACCTCCAAGAAGATTAGGAAACTTTTCTAGCAGTTAAAAGTTAAACCAAATGTAAGGCTCCACCTCTCATGTGACAAATACAAACCGAATGTGATGAATGTGTTTCTCAACTTTTCCAAAATGACATTGCTCATTGGAAATCATATGATAAATTTTAACAAAGAAACTTGTGAGTGACATAGTCCAATATGAGAGAAAGATTATGTTCATTGGATTATTTAAGTTTTTGGGGTATCTAGTTATGGCGAATTGAAGCTTAACTAGTTGAAAGAACTTTTATAAAACCAAAGATTATAGACCAAGATTCCTTTCATTGCATAGAATCATTTGATTTCCATTTCCATCAAATTTCCTTATTTTTAAAATATTCTTATGTAAAATGGGAAGTTAAGGAAATCATATGGCTGTCCTCATTGGAGGAAATAAATATGTAATAATTATAGACTTTTTTAAAACAAATTACATTGATTTAAAATGGAATAACCATAATGGCACTATTGTCGTAATTATGATAAATAATTATTAAAGTATGTAAATTGATGTATAGAATGCATACTTGCTTTATTTGCAAAGATTGTAAGTGGATTTTGTGGATAGAAAAAAATAAAATAAAATAATTAAGGGAAAAAACTATGTTAGAGCTGTATATGAAGAAACATATTTCACTCTCCAAATTAATTAGATGTTATTGTTTTCTCCTTAATCTATCTATGTTCTTCATCCATAATTTTGTTAATCTCTAAGTTCTGTTGATGATTAGTGACCAACACTTAGTCATTCACTTAGGCAGTTTTAGTTGGCTATCACTGTGGCTGAGCTAAAACTATGCAAGGCTGAGCAACACTGCTGAGAAGTTTTTCAATTTGTCTAGTTACATTGCCGAGCCGAGCAGGATACAGACAAGTAAAGTTCCGAGCAGAACAATTTTTATATACATGTCTGGAATGATACAAACTTCGAGGATAAGTGATCTGGCCGACTTGTATAAGCTTTTTGGGCCGACCAATGTATGCATTTAATATTCTTCTATGGAGTTAGTTATGCATTTAATTGTTTTATCCTATGCATGACCTATTGTAAACATTAATTGTAATACCATCAAGGTATGGGTATCAGATCTTGTTCGTTGATCTAGATCTCGCTATCATATTTGAACAGGTATATTAAATTTCTTCTAAACCCTATTTTATGTGTGTGTTAGGAGAGAGTAGATGAATTGTCTAGTGACTGCATTTTGAAGTGAAATGCACATAAGAAGCAGAGATCAAGAAGGGTGAGAACATAGTGAAAACCAAACTAAAGTTATATCAGATTATGAGATCTTAGAAGGTACTGGAAAGAGGAGATCCATCATTAACATCAGAGTGCATAACGAAGGATCAATATTTCAAACATTCTAATCATTGTATCAGGTGAAAATCTCTTAACAAAGTGGTTCTAGTAGACCTTTCTTTATCTCTTAACAAAGTGCTTACTTTATTGTAAGTTCAAATCCTTTAACAGGGTAGATTGTAATGATCTTAAGCTCTTGATTGGGCATACCTTTAATAGGGTAGATTACATTTTGTAATCAACATTTGTAGCTTTAACAGGCACACTTTATTACTGTAGTAGTGGAGAATTTTGTGGGTGTCATCCCCACCCTAGTTTTACCTATTTGGGTTTCTGGGTTACCAAGTTATTGTGTTATGTGTTATTTATTTCATTGTATGGATGCTATCTGAGATTACATTAGATTTATATATGTATGAATGTGGATCCGTTTATTTTAAGTGTTTAAATTTGAAGATCTGATTCACCCCCCTCTCAGTATCTTTCTTTCCCATTATTGTATTTCCAACAATTGGTATCAGAGCTCAATTCTCTAAAAAGGTCATAATCAGCTTGAGAATTCAGATCTTGAGATGGAGATTTACAAGATGGGGAAAGTCATTGAGAATCAAAAGATTGATATTCAGCTAGCACTACAATAGCTTGAGACTGCTAGACAAGAATTAAAGAAGTCCTTGACTGCAAGGAAAGATCTAGCCAAACTAATGAATGACACTCATTATCAGGAAGAGGACACCACAAATCTATTTTAGAATGGAGATTCTACTAAGAGAAATGCAGCAATAGTAGATATATTGGAAAAGAACAGTGCACTATTTAAAGAAGTCAAAAACTTGAAAAATGAACAAGAAGCCCAATCAACAAGAATTTGTGAAGTTGTTGAACAGAAAAAGAAAGCCAAAGATGACAAGGCTATGGTAGAAGAAGACAAGAGAATGATGACTACCAGACTTGATGAAAGAACACATGATGTGCAAAAAATGACAGTCAATCACGTAGACATGGTAAATCAACTACTACTTATGAATTAGGAGATCAATAGGAAAGACTTGGAGATTGTAAATCTTAGATCTGAGAACAGTCAATTGAAAGATGAATTGAGATATGAGAAAGAACTTAATAATAGAGTGAATGATCCGAGTGCAGCTATGAGCTACTTTGAACAACTGGTGGAAGCATCAAGAAGACCTAAATATTCTTCTGGATTAGGTCACACTGAACAACATTCAACCACTAAAGATGGAGAATCATCTAAGACAGGTGAAAGAAGGCATGCAAAGCCGAGAAACAACAAACCTGTTTGTCACCACTGTGGGAAACTAGGTCATGCAACAAACATTTGCCGAAGCAAGAATGGTAATTCAAATCTGAAAACTAATTTTAATGGTTACTGTTGTAACTATAATAAGTTTTGACATCAAGCATGTGAATGTAAGGCAAAGGCAACCAAAACACCTAGACTCAATGGTAATTTCTATAACTATCACAAATATGGTCATAGAGCACAAGATTGCAGATCTAAAGGTAAACAGCAGTGGACATCAAAGGTACAAGAGAAATCACCAAGAAAAGGCAATACTTACAATTGGGATTACAATACATGGTATAGTTGTCATTACTATGGTGAGTATGGACATGTTCCAGAAAATTGCATAAGGACACATTTCAAAGGAAAATCTAAAATTTGGATGAATGGAAGCCTAGTTTGTCATAGTTGTCTGAAAATTGGACATATAAGGAAAGATTGCAAGACTAGAGTACCTGATCCTACAGTTGAGCAAATTAGAGTATAGATGAATAAGACATAGGTTAAGAAGTCTGAACCATGCAGTAGTGAAGCTAATGAAGCCGAGGTCACCCATCTAATGGATCAAGTGATCACATCATCTCTAAGTAAGAAAAAGAGGTATGTAAGGAACTATATCTAAAAACTCTTATCTTACATCAGTTCCTAACATGAAATGTACAAAAGTCCATATTTGCATATGTAAAGATTCACCAGGACATATTTTGAAGACAAAATGTCAAGATGAGAAAATTGCACTAATAGGTGTCAAGCATCAATCATGGACACTAAGGCTGAGTTCTTTAGTGAGTGTCGAGTTTTGTTAGCCGAGTAAAATTTTGTGAAGGCTGAGTATAGTAAGCCGAGTGGGATGCAAGTTGTGTTAAAGCCGAGGACAACTAGCTTGCACTAACTCAATGGGTAGAACATTCATTGCTTACCTACCTTGACCTTTCAAAGTCTATAAAGGATGAATAGTTGACACTTCATTTTTACCTTGCGATTGAAGTAATTTGCAAAATTTATCTTAAACAGAGTTAGCATCAAAGATTTCATCAACATGTCATTGAAAATCCTAAGGTGAACAGTGCAAAGAGCTACTTGTCAAGGTACTCTATTTTTCATCTCTCAAACCATAATTTCAAAATTATGGCTACAAGTTCTTCCGCACCAGCTAAGAGTATGGAGGCAGAACCAGAGAAAATTCAGTTAGTACGGAGTGATGAATGTGAACCTCTCAACTTTCAAGCCATTCCTGAAAGTGTGATTCAGAGTGATTTAATGGGAGCCCTCTCATCCATTCCACCCAAGGTACTTATGATCCATGATGTTTGATCATGTTATATGGTTAATATTGGTGAAGTAGGTGATAGTGAAATAAGGAAATCCTACAGCAAATTGTGTAACAATGGATTTCTGAAGACAGAATTCAAACATTTAGCTGACAAAGGGTTTACTCGTGCCCTAGATTTTCCACAAGGTTTCAAAGATGAATGGATTAAGGTTATCCTTAGCCGAGTTCATGACATGTGTATGTGGTTAGATAATGGATCACTCAAGATCACCAGAAGCATGATTCATTAAGTGACTAGATATCCTATAGTGAATGGAAAACGGACAATGAGAGATAAGAGAAAAGAAGAAATTACACTGAACACTGGAGCCATATGGAACAACAGAGGTATGACTATCTCTATAATTAAAAACCTAGAAATTTATTTTGGAGTAAGAGTAAAAGCACATAAGTTCTATCAGTCGAGCAGATTGGATAGTGTTCCTTGTACAGCCATTGATCAAGCATGGAAATTTGTTAAGAAGAATCATACATATGATCTTGCCAAGCTACATCACACACAATTAGCCGAGAACCTAGCATCAATCAGAAAGGCTAAGAGCTCATCATGTAAGTTTGGTTCTTTACTAGTCTGTATATTTTTCTACATTCAGGATACATTTTCTACACTAGGAAATATTGTTTGGAAAAAGGATAGACCCATAACAGTCCAAATTAGTGAATGTATGGAGAAACTAGGAAGTAATTTCAATATCATTATGGGGAGCTATTTTGTAGAATTCAAGAAGAGAATGAGATTAAGGACTATAATTCCTAAGTTGCTAGTGGATAAGCACTATGAAGAAATCTATTTTCTAGTTGATACATATAACACTTATATCTAGGTAGTGACTCCTAGGATAACATGCTTAAAACCATTTCCATATGAAATTAATATTGATGAACCATCATCTACCATCATTGCACTCCTAGCCGAGGCAATTGATACTATAGTAGAGAGATTTGGAAATTTTGATGAAACTAAGGGTAAACTTTCTAGAAGCTTGAATGAGGGAACTATGGAGAGGAAAAGAAAGAACATTGTGAAAAACTTGAAGAAAATGGTTGGCTTGGGTAGTGATGAAGAACCTAAGGATACACCTTTAGGCCTGACCACTAGACAAGGTGAGGATATTTCTACAAAGGAGGAAGTAAGTGCATCAGAAGAGATTACTAAGAAAGCTAAGGGCAAGAAACCATCAATTGTCATAGTAACCAAGCCAAGCAAAGCCAAACCTAAGGTTACACCTCCTACCGCTAATCATCCAAGGACTATAGAATCTATTATTACTTCTCCTGTAGAAGTACAAACTAAAGTATATGTTAAGAGGAAAGTTTTAGAAAGTAGTTCTGGAAAGGAAGCAAAGGTTGCTCCTAAGGCTGAGCCGAGTAAGCCAGCAAAAAGAATAAGGAGATTAAATTTGGGGATAGATAGTGATGAGAAAAAGACAGAAATTGATGAACCCAGTAACATACCTACAACACAATTCATGAAACCACCAAGTATTGACGAGGTATGTGACACTTTGAGGAATTTAGCAAGGTTAGCAACTTTTAAGTTCATTAAGTATGAAAAGTTGAAAATTGTAGATAGGCACAAAGTACAATAAGCACTCTTGGATATGATGAGTACTTTTAAATTAACTCCTAAAAAGATAGGAAATCATGTGCCCGATGAACTTTATGATTTTTTGTCAAGCAAATGGGAACTTGCACTTGCCACAGAAAGACAGATCAGGGAAGGAACTCTAGCCCAGGTAATACCTGAGCTAACCTCAAAGCAAAGAGCCAAATTCATTGAGGAATACAAGAGTAGGTTTGTTCCTAAACTAAGAGGCTATTCTATTCTGAAAAATGATATTGAAGGTGTAGTACAACAAAGCACAAGGATCTGGAAGGAAATCTTTGGACTAGCCATTCCAAAAGATAAGAAATCTGGTGAAGGGACATCTGAGCAAAAGACAAAAGAAGTTGAAGTAAATACTACCCCTGAACCAAAGATAACACAAGATCAAATTGCCATAGAATAGGAAAAGACCAAAGATGAATTAAATGCAACAAACTCTATTGATCTGACTGTAGATAGTCCTATGGCTTTTATAGTTGATGATCCAAGCAATTTGAATGTTGAGGAACAAGAGATGTCGAGTGGTAAAGACACTGATTCGCCTATTAAGGAAACTGATACTGAAGAAGGGAAGACCACAACATCTGATGAATTACTTGAAGTTGTCAATGATAAGAAAAGTGAAGAGAACCAGCAAACAAATGAACAAGAGGTAACTTCACAAAATCCACCTATTTTAGAGGTTGTGAAAATAGTTTTAGATAGAGGAGTAGTGATAACAGATACTGTTGATAAGCCTAAAGAAGAAGAGGCAATGAAAATGTTGGTTGATCCACCACACTTTGCATCATCCACTCCTACTGGTCCTAAAAATGGTGGTATGCCCAACCCCCAGACAATATTGACAGAATTAAAAGAGGCATTGGATATTGACACTGTCAAAGGGAAAGATATTATGCTGCCAAGCATAAGTTCTCCAGAATTGAAGAAGAAGAATTTTGCAACCTTTTCACTAGTGACTGACAAGAGGTTGCTAAATTTCCTTCAGCCTCTGTTACTTGCATCCTCTACTCAATTTTCTACTTAGTAAATTTTTCTTTTGAGGCTTATTTCATCAATTGTGAGGAGATAATATATCTTTCCCCTATTTATTTTAACTTATTACAATTAGTGTTGGATTTCATACATCATACACTCTAATTGATGCTATTTTTATACAAAGATCACTCAGGAGGAGCACAACATCAAACCACACAAAATTCTACAAATATTTAAAGTTTGAACTAATATATACATTAAAAAATACCATTTTTAATAATGATATGCCCATAGTCTACATGACTCAAATGTCAAAGCTAGTGAAAAAACTAGATGACACATACAAAGAACAATCGATTGTATACATGAGTAATCCTTTATTTAGCTCTTCTTTGCCCACTATTTTGGCAAGTGCTTTCTTTCCTTCTTTGAATCGCTCTATAAAATATTGTTAAGATCTCTAATCACCATTCCATAATTGAAACTTTGGTAATCTAATTTGAGATTGTTTTAATGGCAAGTCCATGTTGAAGATTTCAAGATAGAATGTTTATACATACCATTCTGCAGGAGAATGATACAATATTTGGTGCTTATTAGATAAGATGCCCTCACCTGTTCCAAATTAGACCCCTTTACATTGTGGAATTTAATGTAAAAATGAGACTTTGGCATAGAGAGTGTGCATTTGAGAATTCTAAGAATGGTCATGCTAAGTTTCTTTTTTATGTCATCATTGAACCCCCTTGTGGACACCAATTCTCTAGAGGTGACTGGGTCTTACGTCCCTCCAAATGAAATTGCAACTGATCCTTTTCTAGGTACACCTTCATAGCATGTGACTTCATAAACAACCATCACAAACAAACTATAACTCACATTTATATTCAGGCAATTGGATCCCTTGAAGTAATTAAAATGTAGAGGAAATACACATGCCCTCCCAGTACGTTGATATCCTCCAGATCTACAAATCATCCTAGTTTGCTTATCAGAGTAAAAATAAAACTCACACTTGTTACTTAAAGAAAAGGATTATACACTAATTTTGTTGCTTTAATATTTCTACTGAAGGAATAAGAAAGGAATCTCCTATATTGGATGTTTTGCCTCAACAAGAGTAAGCTACCCTTTATTTCTTTAAACTTGAAATTATCTTACGAAACGCCTTCCTAAACAACCTAAGATTTAAGAATCCCTAAATGTGAAAATCATTGACAAGAGGTGGCTGACTTAAGCCATCATTTTCCACTCCCATAGAAAAAATGGCAAAACCATCTTGTAGACAACCTTGTTCAACCATCACATCTATCAATGGAGGAAACAAAACATGTTTCTCCCTAATGCAAGTAGCATAGTGTGAGACACAATCCTACAAGACAATAAAAAACTAGATAAAAGCAACGAGACCAGAGCCATGATCAAGCACAATGAGACCAGAGCTCTGATACCATATAAGAAAATATGGGATACTAGATGCCGTATAATATTACGCAAAAAATTCATGCTTCAATTTTTCATTCCAATACATTACACTTATATATGAGTTTAATCTCCTAGTTAATAGGAACCACTACGTAACAAATCACCCACCTATAATCTATAGTACAACTACTAATATATATATTATCTAAGAGACTGCCTGAAAAAGATTATATTCTAACAATAATATAAAGTTGTTTGTCAACAACTTTACTGCTAACTTAAATGCTTATGTGAACAATAATTTCTAATGATAATATAATTAATTAGCTCTAACATTAACTTCCAACCTAACCCTAATTTTGTTGCATAATTGTTTTCTAATTATTATAACTTTTAAAATAATAAATAATAAGTTAGACTAAATTTTATATATTTTACATGCTTAAAATTATATAATTAGCTAATCTATACAATTCTAGTTGTGTTTATAATTTGGAGCAATTTGTACTATAGTTATTAATTTTAACTCTCAAAATTATAATATCTTAGATAAATGAATTAAACATATTTTTATTAAAATATTATATAAGATTAACAACATTATCATATACTCTTTGGAAAGCAATATTAGTGACCTTAAAAACAATCCGGATAGAGCTATTCTCCACCAAGGGTTGATGCTCTGCCTCTTCCAATTCCACAAAGCTATCTGCCCTGCCCCCCAACCCCCTGTGAT
>MU224803.1:122081-133392 GCA_018584345.1 Thuja plicata | reverse complement strand
TTCCAGGAGTTATCTGAGGCATTCTTTCTGCCCTCTGACTTTTGCATTCTGTAACCTTCTCATTGATCATACAAACATTCTGGAAGTACTTTGTGATAATTCTTCATATCCCTATGCTTCCTTGTTTATATCATCTCTTATTGGATCAAAGTTTATGAATGTTGATTAATGGATATTGGGGTTCCTAGTTCCTTTCATTTTCTACAAATCTGTGTGTTACTGTGTCTGATCTAATTTAGATGTTTTATGGGTATACTTCAGCCCCTGGTAGTCTTGTCTCATTCCTACACCTGGTTGCAGAAAAGGATGTTTGTTTGTAGGTCATAGGTCGAGTCTTATGTTCAGGCCTTCCTATGAAATACTTATGCAAGCCTATCTAGTGAGTTGCAACTTATTTGACCTGGTTCTTCCATTAGTTTCATTCCTCTACACTGAGATCCAAACCCTAATTTCGGTGCATCACCTAGTAGGTAGTTTGCTTTCAGTCATTTCCCTTTCAAGCAATCCTTCTATCCCTTTCCCTCAAAGATTTACTTTCCTGTTTAAGAAGCAAATTAAGGTGATTATCCAAGAGGAACCAGCCTAGAACCTGGAGGTCTCATCTCGGTTAGCATAAGGTCCCACAACCTTGAGATGATTCCCATGTTATACTGGCTTATCAAGACCAAGAGAGCTTGAGATCAGAGGCGCAAATTCAGTGTATAACAGGACCAAAACCCCCATTTTGTTCTGAGATTATCTTGGGGAGAAGTTTCCCAAGGTGAGCTGAAATAGATTTAGTAATGATTTTATATATAGTATTACACAGAGAAATAGGTCTATAATCAGCAAAATAGATAGGATGCAAACCTTTGGGAATCAGTGTAATAAGTGTATTATTAAAAGTTCTGAACATAGAAGAATGTCTTCTAGACTCTTTTGCAACTTTCCAAATCTCAAACTGCATAAAATCCCAACATTTTTGGAAAAACAAGGGGGTAAGCCCATCTGGGCCTGGAGCCTTATCCAACTTCATGGTGAATACCGAAGACTTTATTTCTTCTATAGAGAAAGGGTGGAGTAGGAAATCATTGTCTAACTCTATGACTATGGAAGGAATATAAGGTAAGTCAGACTGAGAAAGTTGTGGATGGTCGTCCGGGGAAGAGAGGAGGTCTTGAAAGAACCTGACTGCTTAAGCCTTAATATCTTTCTCTAAGGAGAGGCTGATATTGCGGACATCATTAATTTTAAAAATAGCCTTTTTCTGTCTACTTACCATCGCAGAGACATGAAAGAAACTAGCATTTCTATCTCCTTCTGCCAACCATAGTTCCCTTGACCTCTATCGCCAATATATTTCTTCCCTGAGCAAAGTCTCATCCAATCTGCCTTGTAATTATTTAAGGTTTGTATAAGTCTATTGGTCCAACCCATGAAGAAGGACGTGTTCATTCCAAAATTCCAACTACTACTGAATATCTCATTTCACTGAGAAGATATTACCAAAAGTGTTTTGGTTCCATTCCTTAACTTTGGCCTTCAGAAACGATAATTTTTAGAATAACTAAAACATCTTATATCCTTTCTCCATGGGACATTGTGACCACCAAAGTTGAAGGAGAGAGTGAAATCCTAGATTCCTAAACCACATACGCTCCATTTTGAAATAGCATTTAGGCTTAAAGGGAGTGTTGCCCGAATCTATATCTAAAGCCACTACAAAGTGATCTGAGCATGAAATGTTAAGGATGTTAGATTGGGTACACCCATGATCTAGAATCCATTGTGGTTTTTAAAGGAATCTGTCTAGGTTTGTGCCAACAAAATGATGGCCCTTCCTCCTATTAGACCAGGTAATCTTCCCCTGAGGAGGACAATAGTTAAAAAGAATATTGCCTTCAATAAAAAATTTAAAATCCTGTGTGACTTTAAAAGAAGGGTCTACCCCCCCAAACTTGTTAACTTCCCCCAATGTAGCATTGAAATCACCTCCTAAGATAATCTTTTCATCTCCAAAATAGGAGATATTTTTAGACAAATTATCCCAAAGGTGTTGTTTAGCGATAACTGGGGCTGGGCCATACACATTGAATAAGAGGAATGAGATTTGGAAAAAAGAGACCTCTACCAGAATCCAATTTTTTTCCAAGGATTTGGACTTACTAAGCACCTTTGAGGCTTCCACAGGATCGTTAGGCCACCTAAGGCTCCGTTAGAGGGGACATGGATGAACTCCCAACCCTTCCATGACTTAAAAATTGAAAGACCTTTATCATGAGATAGTTTAGTTTCTTGTAAGAGAACTAGATCTGCCCTGCTAATTAAGATTTGGTCCCTAATGAGTTGGGCCTTATTAGGGGCATTTATGCGTCTAACATTCCAAGATACTAGCTTCATTGGAAACCATAAGAGGTAGTTTCTCTCCTACCTTGATTTAATTGCTTAGAAATGGAAGTTACAGCATCTAGCTTAGATTTACGAGGAATGGAAGTGAAAGGAAGTAAAGTCTGAATCCCAGTAGCAATTTTTGCATCAATCTTTTTACCCCTAGCCGGGTGACCTCTCAATTTCTGTGATTGAGGAGAACATAAAATAGTCTGAGAAGGAATCATGTATGTCTGAACAATGCCACATGTCAGATGGAAGGGGGTGGGATTATGTGTAAATTTGGATTTGGCCCCCAGTCCCTCATCTAGAGACCCATCTAAAATTTTCCCACACATCATAAGATCTACTACTACATCAATATCCCCCTCTGAGAGATTTACAACATTTTCTTTCTGAGAGTGTGAAGGGGAAACTATCTGATGTGCAGGGAAAGGGCCCAAATTACTATAATTCGTCAAAATGTTTGTGTCCAAATTTTGCAAAGATCTATGCTGGCATTCCCTAAGGGTAGATGCCTAAGGCGATGGTTCTCCATCATCATGCCCTAGATCATTAGCCTCTGACCAATCTGGCTCATAATCCAACGCACATCCTGCAATCTCTGAGTTATGTTGAAACCATGAGTCAAGCTTTAGACCATGAATAGTAGGACTATTCCTGGAAGGCTCACCCCTAGTAACCAGATCTAAGGGGCTATTTATCTGTGACTAAGTCTGAGTGTTCCCCTGAGGCTTCAAAATCAGGGGAGAGGCATCCAGAAGATGATCCTCAACCCCTATTCCTAAGGGAGGAGGCACAAATCAACTGGAAGAGTGATCCTGAATGACCTAAGGGTCCCTAATGGGTATGGGGACACCACTCAAAACCAGGGACCCCCGCCCTAAGGGGGGAGGGTCAATCCGACTAGAAGGATGGTTTTGGTTAACTAGAGAGTCCCTGCCAAAAGAGATGACATCTGAAGGAGGGAGAGGCAACAAACTAGGGTTAATCAAAACTAAGGCACAATTAATCTAGGAATGAGAAGAGTCCCTACTTTTGATGGAGAGATCAAAGCCTTATGTGAATCAGAGTCCCTTAAAAATAAAGAAAGGTTTGAAGGACCCCGCTGAGCCTTTAAAACCCTTGCACTGCACTTCGAGGGTGAAGAACATAAATCTTGACACACTCTAATGTAGTTGCTACCACCTGACTGGCAAAAAGAGTCTAGATGGCCAAGAGAATTTATTTTAAGAAAAACCATGGCCGAATTATTTAGGAAAATGGGTTGTTGGGTAGGGCCAAATTTTAATTCAACAAAGAGAAATTTGGGCCAAGCAGTCAAAACGTCTTTAAGAAGACAAACTTGGGATGAAACATGACAATCATCATGAGAAACATAGTCATGACGAATAAAGATTCCTATCTTGTTGGCTAAAACCTCCAAAATATCTAGATGTCAGAATTTTGGAGGCAAGGCAGGGAGAGAAATCCAAAAGAGAAAGAAACTAACAGGACCCTTCTGAGGCTGAAAGTGTGGAGTCCAGTGTTGGGTATGAATTCCCCAACCCTTAAAGAACCAACCCTTAAACTTATGAATCTAATCACGGCTTGACTGGTTCTCAAAAATAGCGATGAAAAAACCCTTAACTGAATCAATCATAAAGGCATTCTACAATCCTGGCCATATATTGGAAACCCATTTAAATAAATCAATGCTAGAAGGTGAGCAATTCTAGATCTTACCAATGAGAGCCCTGGATCTCAACTCTCTGATATATAAAGAAAGCATGCACTTAAGAATGAAAACTCTGTTGGGGATCTGAAGATCTCTGTCAAGGGCGCCACGAATGACCTCTGGGTCTGACTCCATCCTGAATGGTGGGGCAAAAATTACTGGAGAGTTCACCTGAGTTTGTGAAATTGGTGAAACTATTTGTTGAAAATCCTTTGCCAATGTCGGAGATGGATCTTTACTCGGATCCCCCAAGCGGGATGGAGAAAATGACCCACAAATATCGAATTTCACTGTCTTATCTGGGATCCTCCTTTGCCTATTAGAATTGCATCGATGACATGCTCCTTTGGGGGGAAGCCACTGATTGGGAGCATGAATATGCCATTGGCCATAGCCATATTTTTTATAATATTTATCTTCCCAGGTTCCTGACTTGAAGACCCACTATAGGCGGAAAGGTTTTGGCAAAGAGAGCCCTAATTCATCCACCCATTTTCCTGAATGAAAGACCCATACCGGGATGTGCAAGGGTTTTCAGAAGGGCTTGCTCTGAACCTGGTTCTTCAAAGAATTAGATAGATTCCATTCTTTACCACCTACATCTGAAGCTTTATTGTCCCTAAACTATTTTCCCCTCCAAGTTGATTGTTCAAATTTACCAGGAAGAGACCTAAATGTGCAAACACCATTAGCATTTGTAGAGCTCATTGTTCTTCTTGAATGAATTCCTAGTTGGTTGGTCATGCGATATTATTATAGTTATATGATTCTTCTCTTAATGTTATTTATTGTATAGCTAACAAATATTTTAGAGGTTTGAATACTACAACTAGCTAGAAAATACTCAAAGATCAATAGGAGGCTGGACGCAATAGAGGCAAGAGTTTTTATATCATCTTGAGATATATTCTCACTTAGGGATGGTTCATTGCATGAGAGGTTCCCTATTTAGGTCCCTAAAATAGTGGGGGCTTGGCATATTTATCCTTGTAAAAAAGTGGGGTCTTAACATACTTGCATCCCTAAAGAAAAGAGGGGGCTTGGCATCATGATTTTCCCTTGAAGGAGAGAGGGAGGGGAAAGATTTGGTTAATCATTTTCAAGAACTTTAGGAGGCATTAGACACACTCGATGGTGATTTCTGCAGCAGAGGAGATATTTTTGACAACACTTGAGGAGATGTGAAAATTTATAGGAAATGTGTCTCATTGTGCATAGGAGGTGGGAAAACTCATGTTAAGAAGATAGTTTTAGGTGCAACAATCAGGAGATCCACTGATGTAGTCAGTTGGGTATTTCTTGAGTGAGTGATGAGGATTGGTGAAGGTTCTTCATCAAAGTCTCTAGAATGGTTGGGTTCAAAATCCTTGAAATGTTTCACTCTTGTTAAAGTTAATGTAATAAGAGGGGGGGGGGGAATATTGGTATATTACATTAAAGTAGGTTATTTTGGACTCTTATATTAATATATAAATCATTAGTTGCTTGTTAGTTATTCTCATAGGTAGTTTTTATAAGAGAAAGAAAGACTTTTAAAATCTATTGCATAACATTGTATTATCATCCAATTGAAATCTTGATTGAATAATAATGTTTCTATTTTGTGTTTGATGTGTAATCAATCCAAAGTCTAATCCCTCATACGTCATTTGACATGACTATTTCAAACTACAACATTCCACTTCATCAAATTTTCCTAAGTCAATGCTAAACATCACCCTTTTGGCACAAAAGTGAAACTTTGGTGGCAAGTTATCGAAGTCGATAACCCTGAGCATGTCAACCACTCTCTAATGATATAACATTGCATCACAACAAGTAAAATACATATATTGATAATTGACACATACAAACAAATCTATGCCAATCAATCATAATATAATGCTTTTTATGATTCTAATAAAGAGAATGTTTAGATATTGAATATATAATTCTTTTTTAATACACGACATGTAGAGAGTATCATTATGTTAGAATAAATTTAGAATAACTAAGAGGGGAGGGGTGAATCAGTTATTATCAGGTCTTAGATGTAGAAAATAAAACTTTCTATATTTCAAATCTACTAGGCAGCAGTAGCATATGTCAACAATTTAATCATGCAGTTTACTGTATAATATAATTAGCTTGTAGAAACATAACAGTAAAACAAACCATAAGCATTCACACGAGTTGACACAAGTATTTAACGATGAAACCCAATATGGAAAAAACCACCAGTAACATGCTACCAAGTTTCACTCTTCTAAAGTGAGCTCTATGAGGATCCAACCCTCTTAAAGGCTACAATAACACACTATTAGGTGTCACCTGGTTAAAGGACTTAAGCACCCTGTCCGAAGTGGCCTTGTTAGAGGACTTAGACCATTCCACCTGAATGTCACCTTGTTAGAGGATTTATACAAATGACTGTTAGGTCAACCTTGTTAAAGGATTTTAACTGATACAATGGTTAGAAAGTAATCAACAATTGTGATCTGATACATACAACTTACTTTGAAAATTCAGATCTAATTACAACTCTGATGCTAACTTACTGGATGGCCTACATTGTCATTTCAATCTTCTCATCTGCTTGGAAATTTATGAAGCAATCACACATGCAACTTTCTCCTTCTGTATTCAACCTAGTCTGCTAGGTCATGCCAATTAGTAAATCAACTATGCAACCATCTTGTATACACACATCCACTTGCACACATAATGAATAACCCCTTGAGGTTATCATATACCTCTCTATCTAGGTTAGATAAATCTTTATCACTTAATCAAGATCGTAGATCTTGTTAGATTTGATAACCATCAAATCTTCCCAAGAACACCTGCATGCAAGACTATTACATAAACAGAAGCAAAAGACAGAAGACAGAAGAAGAATCTATGGCGGCCAAAAGGCTAGAGAATGGAAATCCATGTTGACAGAAAAAGCTTCTATATTCAATAATAATGAATTTCAATACAATCTTGGTAATGAAATACAAAGCGGTGATTCCTTATAAAGGATATTGAAACCCTAAAAGGGAAACTCTAAGAAATAGAAACTGCCTAAGTGAAACTTAAGCACTAAAGAGTAATAACTTAGTTAATTAAATCAACATGAATTAATCAATAAGCAACTAAAGATTACTCTAACACCCCCCTTAAGTGTAACTTAGGGAGAAGAAAAATAGCTAAACTACTACAGAAGGTAGGAAAGATGGGTCTCGGCAACAAGGCCTGATCAGGTACCCACAACAAGAAAGCAAACTAGATGTCCCAAAGAGAGGAACAAGAAAAGAGCAAGAAGCATCTCCGAAGTAAGGAACTGAAAACTCTGTCAGAAGAAATTGCTGGAACCCCCACTGAAGTGCATGACCAGGTAGTGAAGACAAATGTCTGAAGAGCTGATCAATCAAACCAGGAAGCAATAGAACCAACAGGAGAACCCCCCCATAATGCTGAACTGGGAGAGGTGACAGGAACACTGAAATGCATGCCAAAAACATCTGCAGAAAGTAGAACCAGGAACACCAACAGTGCAACAGAAGTACACACATAGGATAAAGGGTGGTGTCATCGACACATAGCATGGTCTAATGTCATGGAAGGTACACTCACTTGACAAAGGTGGATGCGCCTAAAGTGGCATAAGCATCATAACCCCCCATGGCACTTTATAACAGAGTGCAAGTACAACAACCATACAAGGTGTGCAAGATCCCAAAAATGTAGAAGAAGACACTTTATCTTAGTGCATTTACAGAAAATGATGCAATAGAAGGAGCATACAAGCTCAGAAGTTAGAAAGAAGAGTGAGCTATGAAATCAGAAGAAGAGATCCCAGGACCTGTAGAACCAAGCAATCTACCAGAGGGCATAAACTACCAAACTTAGAGGAGAGAAAACCTAGAGTAGAATCTGGAAAAAAGAACCTGACAAATGAATAGTACACTGAACCATCTTTTTGACGATATCTCGTTTGCCAAAAATGGAGTCCGGATGAGCCAGATATGACTCCCGGAAGGCAAAAAAAGACATCGGACTTCAACAGAAAAAAGTACTATCAAAATGGTAGAACCCAAAAACTTGACCTCCATCATCGGAAAGTGCTCAGAAAGAGATTTCCGACGGTATATGGAAGTCGAAAAAAGACCCCCGGATGCTCAAGATAGAGCGAAAAAAGTCCACGTAGGTCAAAAGGGCCCCAAAAGGCAAAAACTAAGCCCTTGGGGCTAAAAAACTGGGCCCCCGGGCGCATGGCGCACTCAAGGGGCTGGGCCACAGCCCCTGGGTCCTCATATGACCACTTGCTTAGTATATAAGCCTGCGGGGGCTAGCAGAAGAAGCGCCACCCCGGGCGGAGCAGAGCGGGAAGGGGACCAGCGGCCGCTGTGGGCGGCGCATGCAGTGGAGAGCACCACGGGAGGGGGCCGGCGGAGGGCTAGGCGGTGGTGGCCAGAGCTGCGAGAAGGGGTGGCGGGGCCATTGTAGAGCGGCACCGGGGGCCCCTGAGAGGAGGGCGCTGGGGAGCAGCGCGGTGCGGGCCGCAGGGCAGCAGGCGGCTGGTGGCGCGGGGGCTCCTGGCGGCGCGCGGGCGACGCGGGAGCTGTGCGTTTCAAAATGACTACTTGCGCACAATGAAAACCAAAAAACCATTGAAAAAATGGGTTTTTTAATTTTTTTAATTTTTGCCTCTGTTTTTGTGCTGTACGGCACAAAAACCAAATTTTTTTTTGCCTCAAAGCCCAGTAGTCCAAAATGGATGAATTTTATGTCGTTTCTGGGGTTTTGGGGTCCTCTGAGCTCGATGGCAATGTCCGTTTGAGCCCAAAGTGACCATAACCAAAGCCTACCCCTGAAACATAACAAAAAACACTGGAAAAACTATGAAACCCTCTGTGACTGAAATGCTTCAACAAAACATGAATAACAACCAGCAGGAGAGCTCTTATACCATGTTAGATTTGATAACCATCAAATCTTCCCAAGAACACCTGCATGCAAGACTATTACATAAACAGAAACAAAAGATAGAAGACAGAAGAAGAATCTATGGCGGCCAAAAGGCCAGAGACTAGAAATCCATGTTGATAGAAAAAGCTTCTATATTCAACAATAATGAATTATAATACAATCTCGGTAATGAAATACAAAGCAGTGATTCCTTATAAAGGATACCGAAACCCTAAAAGGGAAACTCTAAGAAATAGAAACTGCCTAAGTGAAACTTAAGCACTAAAGAGTAATAACTTAGTTAATTAAATCAACATGATTTAATCAATAAGAAACTAAGGATTACTCTAACATGTTATATTTGACAACCATCAAATCTTCGCAAGATCACCTGCATACATAACTGTTACAAGAAGAAGCAAAGACAAAGACAGAAGAACAGAGCTATGGCGGCCAAAAGGCTAGAGACAGGAAAAACATGTTGAAAGAAATAACTTCTATATTATCAACAATGAAAATGATTACAATATTGGTTATGAAATGCAAAGCGGTGATTCCTTATAAAGGATACCGAAACCCTAAAAGGGAAACTTTAAGAAATAGAAACTTGCCTAAGTATAACTTAAGCAAAGAGTAGATAGACTAATAATTAACTGATTTAATTATTAGCTATACTAGACTACTCTAACACCCCCCCTTAAGTGTAACTTAGGGAGAAGCAAAACAACTAAACTACTGCAGAAAGCAGGAAAGATGGGTCCTGACAACAAGGCCTGATCAGGTACCCAAAACAAGAAAGCAAACTAGATGAAGGAAACTAAGCCTTTAATCTAGGGAAAAGATGTCTCAGAAAAAGGAACAAGAATGAGCAAGAAGCATCTAAGCATGAACTGAAACTCTGTCTGAAGAGACTGCTGGAACCCCCACTAAAGTGCATGACCAGGTTGAGAAGACAAATGTCTGAAGAGCTAATCAATCAAACCAGGAAGTAATAGAACCAACAGGTGAACCCCCCCATAATGCTAAACTGGGAGAGGTGACAGGAACACTGAAATGCATGCCAAAAACATCTGCAGAAAGTAGAACCAGGAACACCAACAGTGCAACAGAAGTACACACACAGGATAAAGGGCGGTGTCATCAACACACAACATGGGCTAATGTCGTGGAAGGTACGCTCACTTGACAAAGTTGGATGCACCTAAAGTGGAAAAGACATCATAACCCCCCATGGAACTTTATAATAGAGTGCGAGTACTAAAACCATACAAGGTGCTCGAAATCTCAGATATACAGAAGTAGGAACTTTATCTCAGTGTGTTTACAGAAAAGAATGCATTAGAAGGAGCATACAAGCTCAGAAGTCAGAAAGAGGAGTGAGCTATGAAATCAAAAGAAGAGATCCCAGGACCTATAGAACCAAGCAATTCACCAAAGTGCATAAACTGCCAAACTCGGAGGAGAGAAAACCTAGAGCAGAATCTGGAAAAAAGACCCCTGCAACTGCATAGTACACTGAACCAGCTTTTTGATGAACATTTTAGATGGGTTGTTGTTCCACCTGGATGGTCTGACTACACCCAGGGATATGTGGGACACGTTCTCCACCTTGTTTGGCACCATGGATCAGTTCAGGATTCTCCAGATAGATGCAGAGTTCACCTCCTTGGCACTTAACTCATTCACCAGAATTGAAGACTTTCTAATGAAGTTCAAGTCCCTTCGATCTATTTTATAGGCTACTGGAAAGACGAAGTCAGATGATGAGTGTATTTTCCTGATACTCTCCAAGCTTCATGGTCCTTATCAGATCTTCACTTCTACCTTCTACTCCACTATGGATGCACTGGGTGCACGGCATGTTATGCCCTCTTTTGAGACCTTCTGTGACAGGTTAACTCATGAGCAGTCCAAGCTTAGTCAGATGGATTCCCTTACAGGTTCACAATCACAGGCATTGCTTGCCAAGTCATCTCAGGGTACACAGAAGCCAAAGACAAAGCAAGTATCTGATTCCTCTTCTCAGCACTCTACTGGCCCACCATCTTCTTCTCAGAAGGAGAAACAGAAGTCTCAGAACCCCACTTGTTCATATTGTCAAAAGGGGACCCATGATGAGTCACAGTGTTATTAGAAGAGATTTGATGGCTATGAGAAATAGATTGCAAATTTGCAAGCTCTCCTTCAGAAGAGCACTATTTCCTCTCCATCCTCTTCCACCTCACAGGGGTCTTCTTTTCAGTCTTCTGCCTCTTCTTCGACATCTAGATAGGATTTTGGACAGGGTCATGCATT